>JAJGOT010001441.1:0-13078 GCA_022457155.1 Cladopsammia gracilis
ACGAGAAGAGTCCGAACTAATAGGTTCCAGTCTCCCAGCGGGCACCTGATTTTGGAGTATCCATTCTAGTCATACGACCAATAAGTAACGGTTATTGACCTGGAGCGTGGGGATATTTCCCTCGTTCCAGGTCAATAACCCTTATTTATTTTTCACCTAGCTCGCTTTTTTTACTTTGTTATTTTCAGGAGAATATATCACATAATCCCGTTCATTAAACTGTCTGAAAAGCTGGGTGCAGCTTTGATTTTAACAGGGAAGAGGCGGGGCTGAAAACGATAGCTGATAACAATAGCAAAGCAAAGGACTATATGTTCCCCTCGCCACATTCCCCTCGTCATATTCCGTCATAACCCCCTCGTCATAATCCTCTCGAAATATTCCCCTCGGGAAGACAATTTTATTTTTTTAACAAGGAAAACACATTGGCATCAGTCAATAGTTTTCGTTTACTTCATCAATCTTACTGATTTCTACATTAGTTGCCGGGTCACGACCAAAATGCGAAATTTTGTTAACATTATTCGATGGAACATGTCGCACCTCGATTTAGGTAATGCATCATGTCTCGTATTAAACTTAAACCTAGATATTTTCATGTTTAAGACCATAAGGTTCAACTCAGTTGAACCAAGAAAGCTTTTTTAATCTCAAAAGTCAGAACATTTGATCCTTATGGCCTTAGCATCCGAGAAGAAACATATAAGATATTTAGTTTCCTTTTTACTGTCTTATTCTAATTTTCTACAGTCAATCTATGTCATTGGTCTTACACATTTTCGTTATTGTGCAAAAGCTGTACTCCATAATAAGGCCTACTCTGGGACCTTAAGTCGCCTTAAGTCGCCTAAAGTCGCCTTAAGTCGCCTAAAGTCGCCTAAAGTCGCCTTAAGTCGCCTAAAGTCGCCTTAAGTCGCCCTTTGTCGCTTAAGGTTGCCTGAAGTCGTTAGGCTTAAAAAAGGCCTGCACACCTTAAAATTGCCCTAAAAGGTTTAGTTTTATTGTCCCAAATCTCTTTTTTAGTTCCCATATATGATTATATACTGCAAGGGTATGGCCCCATGCAGTAAAACACCATGCTTCAATAGTCATGCACCATGCCCTAGTTGCTTCAATTATATTTGCTGAACCCTATAAAGGATGGACCATTTTATGTTTTTTTTTTTTTTGGGGGGGGGGGGGGGCAAATACCAAGAAAAAAAATTCACGCACAGATAAAGTATAGAAAAGTATGGAAAAATCACAAAAAAATTCTTGCACAGCCTCAAGATGGTAAAAAAGTTCATGCTAAAACAAAATGCCCAATCCCCCACCCCTAAAAATAAAATGGTCCATCCCCAAGGAGGGTACACTCATTCATCTTCAAAACATTGACAGCTATTTCTATAGGTTTACTTATATTTCATGGACAAAGTGTTGCTGAAAGGATGAAGTTGTGACTTATATTATAATCAACATTTAATATGAGCAACATCATAAAAAAGAAACACTGCTGATCAGCAGTCAATACTGATATACTGTAATGGTGCAGGCATTCCTTCATCTTCAGGGTATATATTATAACAACAGTGAGAGCTGTTTTGGATCACTACATGTAAGATCAGAATAATTTGAAAAGTATTTTGGGATTAAGCCCAATTATTGCTTATCACTTTTACATTGAGCAAGTAAGCTTGAAAAGATCATAAGCTTATCCAAAGGCAATGCAACTGTATACAAATGTACTTAACTTTTAAGCTTACTTACCCAACGTGAAAGAGCAACCAAAAATGGGCCATTTCTCCCGCATACAACCTCTAAGCTGGGTTCTAGCCATCCAACATTATTCTATTTACAACCAATCGTAACTGAACGTTTGAAAACTTGAAGCTTCTTTACAACTTGTACATGTCATCTTCTTGACAGTTTGATGAAGCAAAGAATTTAAATCAACCTATACGCTCAAGATTGCAAAATTTGCGTTGATTATGTTACTAAGATGGCTCTCTGTCACAAAGATCAAAAGGATTTCTTGTTATCAACCATTAAGAAGGAATGTGCAAAGGATTTGCAGCTGTTTCCAGCAGGAAAATTTGCCTCACTCGAGCAAACATGGCCGCCACATGTTTTGACCACGTGACTTCTTTTTGGAATATGGATGCCCACCCGCGCGCGCACTCATGTTCAGAAAATTAGCACTCAATTGATTCGGCAAACAAAGCCAAAGCTGAAGTGCAGTGCTGCTGTTGTTGAAATTGAAACACATTCCCACTTTACAGTACAGCCTGACTAGGCTTCGTGCCCGGGGCTTCGTGGCTCCCTCTAGGCTACCACTCACATGTACGTGCTTTTCCTTCGTGGCGTAGATTGTCAATCAAGCTGGCCTGGAATTTTTGAAATCGTTCTTGTAGCCATTGACTGGCTTCCTGCTTGTATTGCGAAAAGAAAACTAATTCCGACAACTCAATTCAAGGTAAGGTAGATGTAAATTTCTGAAATTTATTGGTTAAGCGAGCGCGGGAGCTAGTCGCGCGCGGGAGGAAAAGAAACGCGCGAAGCATGGAAACCATCTACGATTGGAAAGGAATTCTGGGAGAATCAAAATGGCGGACGCCAATGTAAATATTGTCAACTTTTGTGTGATCCATATTTTCTGGAAATTTTTGAGGTAATAATTAACTTCTACACCGGTAATTCTGTCAACAGCCTCAACAGTAACACTATTTAGTTTTGTTTTGACAGGTTAAATTAAAATGCTGCCAGGTGGAAAAGTGTGAGAGCATTTCGGGCCTAGAAGCAGAACTAATCAACCCTGCTAGAATTAAAGTCTCCTACGAGGGTTCGGTTCCCTGTCAGTGGAACATCCAAGTTTTTAGGAGCCGGACAAATGGTTGGAGAACATGGGAAAGATGCGCTATTGAGAAGGACCCTCGCTTACGGTACCAAATATGATATTGCCTGGAATATTCTATTGGACTAAAGAAGGAGAACAACAAATTGGCTGGGTGCCTGACCAAACAGTTTTGGATGTCGTTTGCCAAGCTTTCGAGCCAAAATTGACTGTGCAACTGCCACAACAGTGGCAGATAAATTAACCAAATTTATGTAATATGTGAAATCGAGAAGTGATTTTTAATTAACTAATTCGATGCCTTTGTTCATTGTTGTATAAATAAGTCAAGGAAAATGTATGTTAGTTTGATTCAGATCAGGTATCCATTTTTAAGTGAAAAAGTTGGATCTTTTTTTCCAAGATTTTGTTTGGCAGTGTATATGATCTTTATATTTTTGTATGATTATTGTTTTTATTGCAATATCTTAAGAACATTTAAGCAGCTAACTGAATTTTTTCTCATTCTAGATAAGTAATATTGTTCCTGCCTCTTGTTTGGCTAATTAATGTTCATAATACAATTTAGCATTCATATTATTAATATAATGTTGTTGTTGTTATTGTAATAATTTTAATCTCAGTATAGCTAAAAGGGGCTTTAAAATCTGGAAACTGGAGATTTACGGTCACTTAAGTCTATCTGAGACCAAGTGAACTAATTGTGATAATTTTGTTTATTGAAATATGAGACAAACTATCCTGAATGCCAGGATTCATGTCAGGACTCAAGCTGTAGCCCTAACCCTAACTCTATGTCTAACCTGAACTGGAGTCCTTGGTCGCAAACTGACTTGAATCCTGTCTCATATTTCTCTCCAGAGACCAGTGGCTTGGTATTTAGGTATAGTGATGAAGAGACTGTCAATAACTTTTGTTTCATCACTTTTTAGAAACACTTTTATGTTGCCTGAAGTTGCCTTCAGTCACCTTAAGTCGCCTTAAGTTGCCTTAAGTCGCCTTAAATCGCCTAAAGTCGCCTTAAGTCGCCTTAAGTCACCAATATTTTAAACTAATTTTTCCTTAAGTCGCCTTAAATCGCCTTAAATCGCTTAAAGTCGCCTAAAGTTACGGCGACTTAAGGTCCCAGAGTAGGCCTATAATACAACACGTATTCTGAATGTAAATGTCCTTCATTGTACCTAAAGAAAGCTGGTTTGGGCAGCCAAAAATAGTACTAAAAAAATACTATAGTTTTGCGCCAATGTACCTGAACTCGTTCTGAACACGAGGTTCTATGACAACACGAGGGCACAAGTTTGCCGCTAGGAGAATATGAGGAGGCAGGATTCATTTCGGCTTCGTCGCATGTTTTTCTAGGCGGGTGCTGCCATAAATAAGCTATATGGTAAAGAAAACTGCACTTTATATTCGCCATATTTATTACGCTTCTGTTGCTCTAAATAGCGCTCTTAACGCTCCGTATTTATTACGTTACTGCTGCCAGTACTCTAGTATCCCTGTCTAAATATCGCTCTTAACGCTCCGTATTTACTACGTTACTGTTGCCAGTACTCTAGTATCTAGTGCTGCAACGATACACCGGTGCACCAGTGAACCGCGATATTTTTTGTCACGATACGAATATCGATATTTGAACAACATATCGCGATATTATGATATTATGATTCTTCATCAACATTCAGAAATTACTGTCTTAAATGACTCCTTACCCAAGTCCAAGCCTTTTTATGGCTATTTATTAAACAAAGGGGCAAGAAAGTTCCATCCTTGGTTCGTATAGCTTCGCATGCTTCCGACACATATTTTTCATAATTAGTTGTCAGCTGACACAGTCTTGCACGCCCACGGGAAAAACATGCGGTTCGTCGCAAAATGTCTTCCCGTGTTAGTGGAAAAATGTATGTAATGATGTATCGTATCATGTATCGTATCGTGGCACTTGTATCGAGATATGTATGGTATCGTGAGAAAATGTATCGTTGCAGCCCTGCTAGTATCCCTGTCTAAATAAACCAACAGAAGTCAAATACCTCCTGATTATCCTCACTTCTATCCATGAAGGTTTCACCGACAGTTTTGACACGTTTCGCAACAATCGACCACCCCGGAACACGAAAGTCGGGTGATAATTTATCTTTACCCGGGGGGTCATAATAAAGATCAGCAAGTGTTCCAAAGCGCTCCAATGTACAAGGCATTCCGAGGGAATTATTTCTGGCTTGGAACACCAGATTTTCCCCAATATAACGTATCTCAATCCACAACATCTGAGAAGGATTGGATTGTAAAATGTTCTCAAAGCTGGTGACAGTTATATTAAAAGTATACTTCCCCCGAATACTGGAACTGATCCCGTGAGCTCAAACGTAGGGAGTCGGGTCGATTGGAAAGTGGGAATCGCGCTGCATCTCAAACAAAGTTTCATTTACTGCTGGAACAAGGTGATTGAAAAGCAATGTTGACGCTTTGGACGACTTTTCCTGCAAGTAATATGACGTACTGATAAGTAAATTGGCTCCAAGAGCCATCTCAGGGATAACTGAGAAAGTGGCGCTGTAACATGCACTTTGAATACCATCTCAAATGGAGAACCCCACACCGTGAAGCCGTCTGGAGTAATGTCTTTCGGTGTCATCATTTCTCTGAGAGTTGCAGGCTTGAAGAGTTTTTGCTTGTCAGATTGAGTAAACATCATTCCCAACTTAGCAAGATCGTCAATTGTTGAGTATATCTGAGGGTCCACAATAGAGTTCTCAGTTCCCGCCTTCCCGCCCATTTTTCCCTAGTCATCTCGCCATCTCGCCTTTCTTTACGTCGAAATCCCGATCCTGCCGTCATTTTTTCTTTAAATTAAATGAAGAACGGTACAGCTATACACAAAGGATCCATTTGTAGACCTTCGCACGCTGGCCAATTCATGAAGTCACGTTCAGATTGTAATCCCGTACCCCGCTATACTATACCTCACGATTCCCGCATCCCGACCCTCAAAAACGCGAAATCTCGATCCCGCTCGTAGTGAAAATCCCGCTTCCCGCTCCTGTTTTTTTAATTCGCATCCCGAATCCCGCCCTTAAAATAGCCCAGATCCCGCATCCCGCCAAACGTATTGTGTGCCCTCATATCTGTCGGGATGGCGCCAACCAACCAATATTCATAAAAGGCATTTTCTTTTCTTCGGGTAAATATGGTAACGCAATATTCTTTTGTACTTAGTCTGTTATTTCAAATCCTGTGTTTACCATTCCAAGTGGTTTTATAATATTGTTTATTGTCCAGTTCTCGAATGTTTGGTTCAGTAAGTTCTCAGTCGGAATACGACCCAACAATGCGTAACCAAGGTTACTGTATGACGGCGTATTCCAAGGCGGTAGCACAAGTGTACGGTTCTTTAACAGCGCGAATTGCTCAGCGGTAGTTGTATTGCTGCAGTGGTACATACAAGGAGCCTCTCGAGGCAATCCCGACATCTGACTCGCGATCTCACGAAGTGTAATGTTTTCATTAGTGGAAGGATTTTTGATAGCAAAATCAGGAGCGTATTTACTCAGAGGATCATCAATTGAAGAGATTTTTCCTTCTTCATAGAGTTTATACATCAAGAGGACAGCAAAGATCTTCGTGACGCTTCCAATCCTGTACACAGTGCTACCATTGGGTTTCTTCTCCGGTTGTTAATACACCTTACTTCTAAAATGGCCGCTCCACAGGATGTCGTCTATGGCGTTATATTCCCGACAAAATTCAACATCAGCTTTTAACATTCATGTAACGAAATTTGTGTCTTTCTTTGTAATGCGATATTGTTGTTTGCTTTTTCGACATTGAAGTCTCACAGTTCGATTTTCATGTTTGACTATGCTACATTGGAGTTTGACAATGCGACATTGAACAAGCACGATGCGTCATTAAAGTTCTACGCAAGAGATTCTACTCACTTTTTATAACTTTCTGCATATGACATATTACATTTCACCTTACACATTTCACATTTGAACGAACTGTTTGAAGCATGATATTCGTGTATGTAATTTGATAGCCGAGTGCTGCCATGCGACATTCAACTTTACTCATTTTATGCGAGTTTCATTTTTTCCGTCTCGCATGAGTGATTTAAGTTCTACCAGAATCCGCTGTACAAAAAAAATCCAGGGCTCTCAAATCCTTCCGCAAAATAAAAATATCTAACTTTCCTAGTAAGATTTCGGAGAAATTTGCGCCTTTAGATCACAGTTATGAATTTGTTCTCTTCGATTACATTGACCTTTTGATCTCGGCGGATTATCTCTTAAATTGATAGGAGGATTTCATGCTGCCCAGAGCCGTTAGAATTATTTTATTTCTTTATGCCGTTGTTCGGTGCTACCTCTTTTGGCATACCGTTGCGGTTTCTTTCACTCGCTTTTGTTGCGAGATAAATACTTATCGGCTAAAGTTTGTTATCGCTTTGAAAGTGCTAGGATCGTTAAATTTCTCAGGCCGTGATTTAATTAGTGTCTAAAGTCTGCGATGTGCAAGACTTGTGAGAAAGTGTATCCCAGATCCGACTCTCAAAATGCCGTAGTCTATTCCACTGCAAAGTCAAATGCCACCAAATATTCAACTTAGTTGGATAAAAAGACTATAGAACAAAACAAAAGCAGTAGTTTGAAGATAAAGTGCAGGATTGCAAGGATTGAAGTGGATCACAGTTCGTCAAATTTGATTTATTGACCCCGGGGGGTCAACAAAGTTTTGTACGGGGATGCTCCGCCCCGAGGTCCACACCCTTACCCTAGCTTTCATATACCGTTTTTGATAGAAAAAGTACCCCTTTCATATACCTTTCACTGAAAATGGTACATCTTTTCATATAGCCTTTACGTGCGTCTGTTTGATATATTTTGAAAGGTCCTTTCTACTGAATACTTAAATGACAGTTTTCCCTACCTTTTTTATGCTTCAACTCGTGTTTTCGCTACCCTTTCCTACTCTTCGTGAAATCCCTACCCTTTCATATACTTCAACTCCTGAAATCCCGACCCTTTCATATACCTCCAGCCTCAAAAAGGTGCCCCTTTCGGGCGGAGGATCCCTGTAGTATCCCGTATAGCCCGTTATAGGGAGTACCCCCCACCCGGTTTATTGACGGGCGGTCAAGAAGTCAAACTTGCCATTCTTGTGAAATTTTGACTTTTCTAGCCATTATTTTGTCTGTTTAGTTCATATTTCTTTGATTCTATCACATTTGGCAATGGTTTCTTCCAATTTCAAGATAACAAAGAAGTTTAAAGCAAGCCCCTGGCCATAATCATCCCATGAAAACACGATATTTCAGCCGGGACAGTCAATATGTCCCTTAAGGACATTAAATTGTCTCATTCCTTGCTTACAAGGAAAGAATGTTAGAATTTACTAGCATCCACGAGATTTACAAAACAGCAACCATGCTGCAGATTATCTGTTGGATTCCAAATCAAACGCTATTACAAAACAACGAAGGTTTATCCCAGCTCCACTGAGACACACTACTCAACTACAGGAGCTAAAAGTTATTGCAAGAATTCCTGATTTCATTGCAGTGGAATTGTAGACTACGGTATTTTGAGAGTCGGATCTAAGACGTCAATATCCGTGATGGGAAACACTTTCCCACAAGTCTTGCACACCGCAGACTTTAGACACTAAATCACGACCTGAGAATTGAAATTTAACGATCCTAGCACTTTCAAAGCGATAACAAACTTTAGCCGGTAAGTATTTATCTTACAACAAAAGTGAGTCAAAGAAACCGCAATGTATGCCAATAGAGGTAGCACCGAACAACGGCATAAAGAAATTAAATAATTCTAACGGCTCTGGACAGCATGATTTGAGAGATAAACCGCCGAGATCAAAGGGTCAATATCATCGAAGAGATCAAATTCATACCTGTGATCTAAAGGCGCAAATCTCTCCGAAATCTTACTGGGAAAGCTTTATGCTTTAGGCTTTTTATACTTCTCGCACAGTGGATTTGAGAGCCCTGGATATTTTTGTACAGCGGATTCTGGTAAAACTTAAGAACCTACGAAACTTAAACCACTCATGCGAGACGGAAAAAATGAAACTCGCTCGGCTATCAAATTACATACACGAATATCATGCTTCAAACAGTTCGTTCAAATGTGAAATGTGTAAGGTGAAATGTAATATGTCATATGCAGAAAGTTGAAAAAAGTGAGTAGAATCTCTTGCGTAGAACTTTAATGACGCATCGTACTTGTTCAATGTGATTGTCAAACTCTAATGTAGCATAGTCAAACACGAAAATCGATCTGTGAGACTTCAATGTCGAAAAAGCAAACAACAATATCGCATGACAAAGAAAGACACAAATTTCGTTACATGAATGTTAAAAGCTGATGTTGAATTTTGTCGGGAATATAACGCCATAGTCGTCTTGGTAAAAAATATTCATGGAAATGGCGGGTAGCGAGGTCTTCTCTTCGACAAACGATTTGGGCACTGATTCTATTTTCTCAAACACGTCTGTGACTCTTTTAGGCGTCGGTTTGGCCAATGGAAAAAGTGTGGGCAGCTGAGGGCAAGGCAATATGGCGGCGTTCTGAGTATTTGTATCCGTTGTACGCTGTCTGTTTTTCTCTTTTTCTGCCGTTTTGCGCGTTATCACGTACCAGATTAGCACCACTGTTACAATTACTGCTATTAAACTCGTAACGGCAGTCAGTATTTTCCATCTTCTTAGTGAATTGGTAGGTTTCATTTCACCTTCAAATGAATTGCACGCCTTGGTTCCAATAGTATGTTCAAGCAGTCAACCGTGGAATTTATCCAATTAAGAAAATGATCGACAGTTAAAAAAGTGATCCCTTGCCTGCATGACAGGCGCTTTACGCGAAGCGCGAGACGATTTTCCCCTCCCCTCGTCTCGCGCTTCGCGCGAAATGCTTCGTTCGCCCCGCTTGGCTCATAAAGCGCCTGTCATGCAGGCTAAATGATCCCCAAATGTTTTCACACTGACCCCGAAATGATCCCCAAGGAATTATTGGAATGGAATGGAATTAAGTTTCAGTCCCGAGGTTGCCAGAAATACTAAAATAAAATAAATTTAAGAAATGTTGACTCGAATTGTTTGAAGTGTTCATGTATTTATTAATTTTGAACAATTTATTAAATAATTAGCACTCATCTTTTATCTAATTTTCAAAAAACTTTAAGAGTTCTAATTAGAGACATATTACAGCCATGATCCGTCACGCGTGACCAGTAATCCACAAGACTGAAATCAACATCTGAATATTTCTTTGTAACGTTCGAGATTTGAATGAAGCCTTGAAGATCTCTCTGGAAAACACTTTGAAAGTCACGAGTTAACGGAAAAATAACTTCGCTACACGCATAAATCAAAGGGCTCTAAGAGCCATCTCGTTAATGCGAAACATGGTAAGGTTAATTTGAAAGACAAATTAAGGGGCAAGTAGTTATCTTGCAAAAACGGCAAAGGAAGTGTAGTGTTTTTATTTTTTGAGTTAGCAAACAAATAACGGCATAAGTGAACATTCTAAAGAGATAAGAGCTAATGTCTTAAGGTGTAGTATACATGACCATGAAAGCGAGAGGAGTTATTTGAGACTTTTCCTCAGTGTTAATTTAGTAGGTGCGTGTGAATAAAAGTGTTAACTTTCAAACTATATTTTTAATGGTTAATAAGAGTTTCATTACTTTGATTGGTTTTGTTTTGATAGCGTGGATTGTTAAAGTAGTACGTTTGGGCTGGTTTGCGTGATGTAATATCGAGTTTAAAGGTATTTTGACAAGGTGGGTAAGATTGCCTAACTGGACTAGTATGGTTTTTATTAAACTCTTGTTCTTAGGCGATCGTAACTTGATTAAAAATGAAACACAAACAGCGGTGATACACATGGTAAACCAACGCATTTTTATAAAAAACAAAGTTGACGTTTCGTATGCTGAGCAACATACATTTTCAAAAGTAACCGTTAGAGTGTTTGAAAACTGTTTATATACTTCAAAATAGGGGTCTGGAACCAAGATTAAGAAAAAACAATCTTAACAGTAATTTAAACGGACTGTCAGTCTTAAAAAGGTACAAGTAATAAAGCAACAGCTTCTCACTGCTGACGTTAATATTTAAAGAAGGCTGTAGTTCTTGAATGAGCAAAGTCTCCTTAATTTTACAGTGAACGGTCTGTTTTTCCGGACGCTAAAATATTAAAATGATCGCAATTAAACTGTAATTGCAATTAATGTTGTAACCAGTGATTTTGATATGATCTTAGATTAAGGCCGTTTAAAAACGTCCGTAAAGTGAATAAACGTCTATTCCTTAAAAAAAATATAGTGAATCTGCCGCATGGCGAAGAAGCGCCGCGATTACGCCAAAGGACAAAGTCACGACCTCATGAACCGAAGCCGTGTAATGGTCAATAAAGCTGTTAAAAAAATGTGTCTACCGGACTCGTGCGGAATCATGGGATATATCACTCGTAAAGCCTCGGAAAAGACCTCGTTGCTTGTTTATCTCTGCAATTCATCAGACTTTAAGAATTTCATGCTGACAGTGTAATGACTCTGTTGACAGAACTTTAATCGCGAAGTAAACCGCAACTTAATTTAGTCGGAAATCGGGTACTTCCAGTTCAGACCCCGCTCCGATTTGTCATGCCATTGGAGGTAATAGTTTTTATTGTGTTGCACGGGAACATTATTACCACTCGACCTGAAGCTCTCAGTGTGTCTTAAACTGCTGTCTTACAATGCATGTTTTCTTGTCATGGCGTACTGTGCAACTGTAATGGCCGTTTCGATCAGCTCTTTAAACTCACTCTTGGAACTCACGAATCCCCCACCTGGTTGAGCATTTCGCCCAAAAAAAAAACGTATTTGCCCAATATCCTCAGAAAACAATTCTGGCCTTTGAAGGAAAGCAGTTCAAAGACTGTGACATTTTCATTCTTGAATTTCGAAAAGTACATACTTTTGTTTTTGAGCAGCTAGTACCCCCTCACCAGGATTGTGCATTTATGAGGCCTAACACCTCTCAAGTGAGAGGTGTTAGGCAAAAGGCAGGGCAAAAGGGGTAAATAACATGCAAAATAATTTTAAGAATATGGAATATCCTGTAGAACCAGTTATGTGGAACCATAAGGATTCATTATTATTCAGTGAAATCAAGAGAAAATAATTGTCCAATTATAATCTCTTGGTGAAATATTAAAAAATGGCCTTGGATTATGTCAAACTGCCCAATATGTCAAACTAAGGTAATTGCTATCACATTCAGCTTAGAGATCAGACCCACAGGCAGTCTAAAATTTAAGTTTCATGAACCTGTAGTAATTACAATAGCGAAAGCAATAATTTAGCACAAAATTCTGTATTTTGCAAGGGCTCTGATACAAGGAACAAGACTTTTGTTTTATCCAAGGCATACAGCATCGATCTGCAAATTCACTTTGTGTACCAATGGCAAAATATGGGCAGGTGGATTGGCTACCGAAAGTAACCAAAAAAATTAAAAAATTGGCACTTAAGTGTTAAAGGTAAAAAGTGGTTGCTTAATTATAGCATAGGTGGTTGCACAGTAATTTTCATCTGTATATGTAGATAAAGGGTAACACTATTAGATTTAGGAAAAGATTCTTTAGCGATAACCAAAATGGTTATTTCATTTTGTCAGAAGTATTTTTGGTACGAAGGGCTGTATAACTGGACCAAAAATTAAAGGGAATACTCGACAACAAAGATGAGAGGGAGGAACTTAAAAGGAAACTGCATCTTGTAAATCCCTGGGATTGTGTTTGTGTACAGTACAGTTGGGGGGGGGGGGGGGATTGATGCTTTCTAAAAAAATTTTGCAGCGTTTTTATTTTTTTGCAGTGGAATTTACCAGCATAATAATCTTAAACAGCGCCTTTTGTCCTTATTAACTGTAAAGAGTGATACTTTGTAGTTATTAATCGTGAAACAATGTTAGTTACAGTTAATAATCGTAAAATTCCAGATTAATAACTATGTTTGGTAGACGTTTACAGTTAATAATCTTGTAATGCGCGAATATTAACTATGTCTGACAGACATTTACAGTTATTAATCGTAAGTTGCCCATTTTCACGGTCAAGATAACTCGAAAGCAAATTTAACTTGACATCCGCCATTACAAAAAAGGAAACGAACGTAAAGTCTACTTTCCACAGCGCTTGTTATACCGTAAATATTCCACAGCCGGATTCTTCAGGGGTC
>JAJGOT010001442.1:0-13058 GCA_022457155.1 Cladopsammia gracilis
TGTCTTAGCTGCGATTTGTCGTGCTGATTTGTCGGCCCCGAGAAATCGTGAAGCAAATCGGCGCGTGTAAATGGCGACCCGATGCGCGCGCGATTTCAGTCCGACATGTCGGCCGATTCGGAAAAAATCTGTGATCGCTTCACAGATTTTCGCGTGTCGGGCCCGATTTTAAGAACGAAAACGCAATCTGGACAAGAAATCACGCAAAACAAATTATATCTGCAGTATTTAAACTAACAACAACCTAAATAACCTATTAGATATCATTTGTTTTTCGAGAAGTTCATAGCAGAAAAATTTTGAAATAAAAAAAAGTTCATGTACGATGCTTGCACTGTACAAAGAGCGCGCGCACGATTTGTCGTGGCCGACAAATCGGCCCGACAAATCGCAGCGTGTAAATAGGCCTTAAATGGCGACCCAATGCGCGCGCTATTTCAGTCCGACATGTCGGCCGATTCGGAAAAAATCTGTGATCGCTTCACAGATTTTCGCGTGTCGGGCCCGATTTTAAGAGCGAAAACGCAATCTGGACAAGAAATCACGCAAAACAAATTATTTCTGCAGTATTTAAACTAACAACAACCTAAATAACCTATTGGATATCATTTGTTTTTCAAGAAGTTCTTAGCAGAAAAGTTTTGAAATAAAAAAAAAAGTTCATGTACAATGCTTGCACTGTACAAAGAGCGCGCGCACGATTTGTCGTGGCCGACAAATCGGCCCGACAAATCGCAGCGTGTAAATAGGCCTTAAACAACTTACGTCACTTCTGCATGCATAAAGGCCTATTTACACGCTGCGATTTGTCGGGCCGATTTGTCGGCAACGACAAATCGTGCGCGCGCTCTTTGTACAGTGCAAGCATTGTACATGAAGTTACATGAACTTTTTTTTATTTCAAAACTTTTCTGCTAAGAACTTCTTGAAAACCAAATGATATGCAATAGGTTATTTAGGTTATTGTTAGTTTAAATACTGCAGATATAATTTGTTTTGCGTGATTTCTTGTCCAGATTGCGTTTTCGTTCTTAAAATCGGGCCCGACACGCGAAAATCTGTGAAGCGATCACAGATTTTTTCCGAATCGGCCGACATGTCGCGCGCGCATCGGGTCGCCATTTACACGCGTCGATTTGCTTCACGATTTATCGGCACGACAAATCGCAGCGTGTAAATAGGCCTTAAAACTATTGTCTGTAGGTATGACGTCACTTCTGCATGCATAAAACTATTGTCTGTAGGTATGACGTAACAGAAACAGCAAGCAATAATTAGCTGCGTGCTTATAGCCAATCAAAATCGAGCTAGTGACACCAATGTATAATAATACTATATTTTGGATACAGGTAATGGGAATTACAAATTCAATTTATAACAAAACATGAATATTCAAGATGAAGCTAGCAACAGATTCTCTGCAAATACCATAAGCAATGTATAGAGACCTGGATGGAGGATTCATAGGTTAAGACCAGAACTTAGGCCTTCATGACCAGTAAGCCCCTTTAAAAATTTCGAAATCAAAATTAATCTGTTGATGTACATTCTCCTTACTGGTGTCAATGCAGTTCACATAGCCATATAACTACAGTGAATTTGTATTCAATTTCCACAGACAACTCATGTTGAAGGTGATCAGGTTCTTAATTTGCATAATCTGTGTACTTGCTCGTATACTGATATTGTGAGGAGATTTAGGATACTGATCACCGTTCCAATACTAAATGTGAAGCAGTCATGTTGATGTGTCATGTGTTTACCTACATGTATACAGTTGCTACACATTAGCTGGTCATGATTGCTAACAGAAAAATGTTTTTTTCCTAACAAAATGTTTTTATCCAAATTGTAAACAGAAATTCTCCTTACTAAACCATTCGAATGTTATTTCTTATTGTACTATTTTATGAAGAATGCTGTAAACTCAAGATGCCGTATACGTATACAAAGCACATTTCACTCACTGTTCATTCACAAACAATGCTACATCGTGTAAATGTTGTATATTTGGGAAATAATTTCCACCTGTGTGATCTGTAGTTTTGATCATTTATCTGTAGTTTTAATCATTTAAAACGTTCCTTAGTGACCTTAGTGTGAATATCAATAAACATCAAATTACACTGTGTACTAAGATAATTATTTTTCAGTGTTTTATCGATGGGACCTGGGTCTGACAATATCTTTCGCGCCATTCTTGTTAAAATTTGTTATAGACACACGGCGTATGCATATTCCGTAAAGGAATACAACTGGTGAAAAACTCACCCCCGTGACTACACACGGTGTATACATATTCCGTAAGGGAATATAACTGGTGAAAAACTCACCCCCGGGACTACACACGGCGTATACATATTCCGTAAAGGAATATAACTGGTGAAAAACTCACCCCCGGGACTACACCCGGCGTATACATATTCCGTGAAGGAATAAAACTGGTGAAAAACTCACCCCCGTGACTACACACGGCGTATACATATTCCGTAAAGGAATATAACTGGTGAAAAACTCACCCCCGTGACTACACACGGTGTATACATATTCCGTTAAGGAATATAACTGGTGAAAAACTCACCCCCGTGACTACACACGGCGTATACATATTCCGTAAAGGAATATAACTGGCCGGTGAAAAACTCACCCCCGTGACTACACACGGCGTATACATATTCCGTAAAGGAATATAACTGGTGAAAAACTCACCCCCGTGACTACACACGGTGTATACATATTCCGTAAAGGAATATAACTGGTGAAAAACTCACCCCCGTGACTACACACGGTGTATACATATTCCGTTAAGGAATATAACTGGTGAAAAACTCACCCCCGTGACTACACACGGCGTATACGTCTTCCATAAAACAATATACCCCGGACTGGCAAATTGCTGAACTAAACGAGCTTAATAGCTGTTGACAGTCGTTTGGGTGTAAGAAACAGCGGCAAAACCACAAAGGCGTAAAATTGAAAAACAACAGGAAACTACACACCCATATGAGACCCAAATACCGACACCATGTAAGCCACGTGTAAACGAATAAACAGCGGACAAAACCCTACAACGTGTTGGGAAAAGGGTCGCGGCAAAACCCCACTAAAAGTGAAAACGAAAGAAAACTAAATTCCACCCCGGCAAATAAATATTCGGAGTGAAAGAAAAATGCAAATCCGCTACAAAGGGGCAAAAATAATATCCCCGTGCACCTGATAAACAAGAATGCCGCCGTAACAGCGAAGCTGAAACCCATGGGAAAAGGCAACATAACACGCCCACGAAAGATTCTGAAAATTCCGGCTACGCAAAATTAAACTTACCACCACACCGAAGAACATAACCTGACCCTAAAGCATGCGCCCAAAGTAGTGAAACACAAAAACCCAAGAAGAACTGAGAAAATAACCGAAGTTTACCACGAGTTCATTCTGTGCTTCGTTCGTGTTGTTCTGAGCGGGCTGTGGAGCAGGCGCCGCTTCCCTTGCTGCTTGTACTGGAGGGTTTCCAACTGGTGGAGCTCGGACCCGGTTCCCAGGGTTTGCCAAATGTTGTGGAAATTGTACTTCAGGCGCTTCAGCCATGAGATAGAAAGAAAATTCGCGTGGGTCAAAAAACGTAAAAAGAGATCCTCCTTCACTGCTCCGCTGGCTGAAAACTAAGCACGAAAGGAGTGTTATTCTGCTTGAACTCAGTATTTATAGTCTTACAACACCCTTGTGCACACGCCTGCATGCACTGAGTTGCTAGGAGGGGGACATTGGGGTCTATTAGAAACCGAAAAACCGGACGGAAAATCCTCCAAAACCGAAAAACCGCTATGAATTTTTATCAAAACCGAAACCAAAAACCATCAAAACCGAAAATTTACATACTCTCAATTTCCAATTGGTGACATGTGGAGCATGCAGTATTTGTGGATGCTATAGTCGTGAAGCTGCATGTCTTCTACTCTCTGTTTAAATTAGGAGAATTCACAAAATCCTCCAGTGAAACGCAAAATAGGACTTCGGGGGAAATTTGCGATCACACAAATCAGGCTATCCTATAGCACTGAAAATTTTCATCGAAAATCCAAAATTCCACATCGCAGTTTTGAGAACTTTGACCTGAATTTGGAGATAGGATGAAAATATCGAATGAATCATTGGTCTTCGTTCTTCGTGTTATAGGTTGTTTTATGGTACGATGGTACAACGGCACAGTTCCAGTCGTTATACCAATTTATCATGTGTCAGAGTAGTAGTGGTAAGATAAACTTATACCTTATTATAGGAAATTAACGTTTCTGTTTGAAATTAACGCTACTTAAATTAACGCGAATTGGAGGGAAAATTTCTTTCGAATAAAAGAAATTAACGGAAGAGAGGGGAGAAATTTTCAAAATGAAGAAACTTAACGCGATTATTGATGTCTATAAAAATATTTTGGCCGTAGTACCAAAAAAATGGATGTCGAGAACCGCTCTTCTGAAAGCAAGAATGAACTGGAAATATTGCGGCAGATAACATAACTTTAAGGCTTTTACATTGCAAAAGATTGAAAAATAGTGCGAAGAAAAGAGGTTATTGTTTCCTAGTTGCTATATCCAGAATTTGGAGTGAAATATCAACATCTTCGTCACTGCTTTTATCGAATTCGTTCTGGCTTTCATCTGAGTCATTGGCTTCTTCACACGCTTCATTCTCGTTCCGATCTTCATTTTCGTGAAACCCGAAGTTCAAATGCACTTTATCACCAACTTCGAGGTGGCGTCGATAAAGAAATTCTGGCAATGTCCCGTGCTTAGCCATTGTTGTTTCTTGCCGCACTGTCCTTTGTCTTTTTTCTGCTGCACCATACGCTGAGGCCCAGTTGCGTAAGATGTCACAGTCATCTGAAGAAAGGTTTACCACGGGTAGAGGTGTCATCAAGGGCACATTTTCAAGACACACCCTTGTATTGGGCTTTGGATACCAGGACCTTCGACTGGTGTGATAATATGCAGCCCAGTGTGCAGCACGTTTACACTCTCCTTCATGGTTGCACTCTCAGTCACGAAGTAAGTGAACTGCAGATACAGTGTATGATCAGTGAGTCGTCGTGCGATTTCGCTTCGCTTCTGAAATAATTTGTAGTGGTAGATAAATTCCAAACTCTTGATCGCTTACTCTTAAGCGGTAATTCAATTTTTAATTCAAGTTAATCGATGGAATATTATTCGAGTTTTGAGCATATGAAGAATTGTAAGAGAATTATCAGAACTACTTCCGATTTTGTCAGTTCTTCGCTTTGATTGGTTGCGCTTGACAATTCTATTGTTACGCTGGAAATGGTTCCTTACATTGACAAAAATACCTCTTTCGATCACAGGGTCCAGAGGAGCTCTATTTGATCGTACAAGACACCATTTTCTTCGAATCGTCGCCGTCTTGAAAGTTAAACTGATTGCGTTGCACAAAATATGTACCGCGGGCCAAATTACTACGGGCTCGGAAGCTGCGAAGTCGGTGTACAGTAAAAAAATACGAAAAGTCCTTCTCTTCGTGCCTATAATTGCGCCCTTAGTAATTTGGCCTGCGGTACATATTTTGTGTAACGCAATCAGTTAAACTTTCAAGATGGCGACGATTCGAAGAAAAATAGCGTCTTGTACGATCAAATAGAGCTCCTCTGGACCCTGTGGTTCGATAGCATAAGTGTTCGCTGACTACGTCAGCAGAACACAAAAACCCTCGACATTTTAGGCAAATAGCATTACTAGGGGAATTTTATGAAAGGAAAAACCACGAGATTTTTTGGTAAGGACAAACTTGATTCGATTGAGCCTGTTTATAGCATTTGCTAAAAGACCTCAAAGACCTCGCAAAGAATACTGGACAAACGTGACTGGTACGAAATGTGTTAAAAGATCCAAAAGGTCATGGCAAGGTTTTGAATTACAAAAGGAAAGTTTGTTTGGCCAGGAAACTTGTTATATAGAGTAGAAATTCAAATGCGTTCTGTCCGTTCTCAATAAAATTTTCGTTTTGTGCTTTTCGTTGCTCTCAAAGCTTATTCAAAGTCATTTTAGTGGGATATCAATGGGCGATCCTGGACAGTTAAATAAAAGCATCTTATAGCTTTATAGGCCGCACGTGTTTTTGGTTGACTGAATTGCCAGTTTTAAGTTTAGGTCGTTTAGATTTAATCTCCGTGCATTACGTCTTCCCATATGCCTCTATTGTCCTAAACGATAAGGTCACTAATGATCAACAAGGATATTTCATGGTCGATTTACTTACCAAACACCCCGCCAAACACAGTTCTTTAGCTTCAGCAGGCTTTTCTCCCCGCTTTTCTCTTCCCTCTTCACCTTGCACCTAAACTTAATTTTTCTTTCTAAAATTCTCTTCGCCTTTCCCCTCTTCATAAAAAAACGCTACACAGTCCACAATCACCTCATCCGTCACAGGCACGTTGGCATCCATATCTGACATAGAAACCTGACTATTCAAAGGACTCTAAGTTATCCTCAGTGCAAAGGTCAAAGTCCCAGGCGTTTTCCAAACTTGCGACCACCAAGTGCGCTCACAGGACCAAACAGAAGTTATTTTGTCACGCATTCCTCTCAATTACGTCTGGGTAACAGAGGTATGTGTACGCGGTTGAGGCGCAAATTGGCGAAGAGAAAGCATTTACCAAATAGGAAAAACCGAAAACCACCTCGGATACCAAATCCGAAAAACCGCTTGTATTTCTGCCGAAAACCGAAAACTGGAACATACATTAAAACCGAAAAACCGAAGGAAATGGGTGCAAAAACCGAAAAACCGACCTAAAAAATGGCCAAAAACGAAAAACCGTAAATCCCAACGCCACCCTCTGCTAGGAATGTGTTATTTTCACGTGTCTCATTTTCGCATATAATTACAAGTGTTATGAATAATAAATAAATCGCCCGCCATAATGAAAGGCCTATGTAAGTAACGGTAGAGAATGTATTATGTAAATGTTATTCTCAACAATGTCGTATTTCGTTTATGTTACACCTTTATTAATACCACATTGTTCTGCGTTGAACAACAAAACAAAAGTGCACTCTCATTTCCCTGGCCATTGCTTTGATTCCTTCAAATGTTTCCATCCCAGTTGGCACAATCTGATTGGATGGAAGAAAGAAACCGTAACGTCCTCTATCTCTTAACTCAAGGGCGAACAAGTACTCTATGTTGAGTTCACCGTAGGTGTAGTCTTTGCTTCCCCGGAATTTTGGTCTGCAAAATGAACACAGTAAAGGTAAAGAATTGGGGGAAAATAGCCGTTACAGCCGAGCCTCTTGCTGAAGTACTAAGTTGCTTCTTATGTAACAGATTAAAGATCCCAGTTAGGTCATCAGTGCCACCCCATTCTGTACCTATTCTGGATGAATTCTAGTCAATACCCTTCGTGATTCGAACTGGTCATCAGCATGGTTATGCCATACGTAATTGGCGCGCCCTTATGTGGGTGTCCAATGACAGCTACCGAATTGCAACTTCTTGTTATTTGATAGCTGTAATTGGAAAACGTTTCGCGCGCGTCAATCAGGTAAAATTAAATGGGCTCCTTCCTGCTGTTTCTCTGCTAATTTCAAACTGATAATAAATATCCATGGCATGTTTAGTAGAATAAAGTTCACGTATATTTTTACTCAAACTCATTCATAATTCGTCAAGTTTGAACAAATAAAATTATAAGCGTGACGGTGACGTAACGGTGGCGTGACGGAAACGTGACGGTGGTTTGGAAACTTGATCTTAATTAGCATAGATTTTGGCAATTTTACTCCTTCTTTTTCCCCGTATCAAATGATCAGTTCGAGAAGTTACATCACACACTCGAACGAGTGTTTTATCAGGTATCCAAACACCTCGACGTGGGTTAAAAAAATTTCGGCTGCTCCTCGTTTTTTCCACTCACTTCTCGGTGTTTGGAAATTATGACGAAACACTCTTCCACGTGCGTGATATATTACATCGCGCATTTTGTTATCGATCAGATTAATTAGTAATTGGACTTCGTGTTGTGTAGTCAGGGATAATCGTGCAGGTATGTTATTTTAAATTGTCCTCGTGCTATTTGAAATTACTCGCCCAACTACTCCCTAACTTGTACTCCACTCAATCCAGTTACTATTACCAATTTTCATGAAAACGAATTGAATATATAAACTCGTTGTAAACAAGCGAGTGGCCATTGCTTAGGTTAATATATATAGATAGGCTTAGCCTAACAGCGGAGCTCTCTGAACAGAAACGATATGATAAGCTTAACTTAGGTGAAAGGTCGGAAGCACAAGAAAAATAAGAATTAAGATTGACGACCAGACTATTTTTCAATTTTAGCAATTCTCAAAAACAGTAAGCGTATAACGCGATCGTCTGCACAGTACATTTAGACTGCACAAATTACACAATAGCTGACAAAACAACATTTTCTCGGTCTAGAATAACTAGTATGACTAATTGCCGAATAAAATACATCTGTTGCGTTTGGAAAATTACCGAAAAACTGATTTGGAAGTGATGAGTTGCCAGTAGCTCAATTATGAGTCACAAGCTTCACAAATATTCGGATGACACCACAAAGCAGAAAATTTCTGTTCGGTCATTCGGGAGAAATCAATTTGCAACTGTGTTGTGATGTCATTCCTTATGTCCCTTACAGTGGCCCGAGAGTTCTCGGTGCCATTGTGGAAAGTTGCCTTATTTCGAAAAACCCATATACTATAAGTATGGTCTTAATGAAAAAGCGCGCTCGCATGTCATTCTCATCGTAAGCAGAAGTCCATAGGTAAAAGAAAATAGTCTTAACATTAACTAAAAACCTAGTATTGAGTAGTGCCGATAGGGTGGGAGTGAAAACACCCCACACCCTTCCACAGGTTCAAATTTTAATCTAGCTTGGAAAAGCGTGGTAGCCAGTTATCCGGTTTCAAATTTGCATTACCATTGCTAGACCAGACACCCAAGATTCACATTCTTGACACCCACGTCAGGCCATAAGGATTGTCCGGATGTGAGCACCAAGCTCCTAACCTCATGGCATTTAATTTAGTCCCTGTACCTGTCTAGTATTTGTGAAGTAAACAATTTGTCTAAAGAAAAAATGTACTTCACAAAACATGTGGAGCCATCCGCATATTGGCGAATTTTAAAACGCTTTCCTCGGGCTTCTGGAAGGAGAAAACCTTCAATAGTATCATCCTTTCTTACACTGGTAGCCAAAACATCTGCGCATAAAATATACAAAAGTGGAGACTGGGGATCTCCCTGCCTCACTCCCGACTTGAGTGGAATTACGATTAGCTATAATTTTCAAATTTGCTTGACAGTGAGTGTCACGCAAGAGAAATAAATAAATTCTCAAAAATCGTCCTACCTGGGACGGAACAAGTTTGATCTTCTTGAATAATCGAGGGTAACACTTTTGAAAGTCTGTTTGTATTGAGCTTTTGAACAAATTTTGTAATCAACATCGAGTAGCGAAATGGCGGGGTCACCAATTTTATAAGTTTTTCCTATCATCTTTCTTGTAAAGTAACCTAGTCACGCCTCCTTGCATTGAATCACTGAAAGAATTATTTTCCAAACTAAATAAGGCCAAAAAGATCCCAGAATTTAGCGTAAAATTCTTGAGGTAATCCGTCTGAACCGGAGGGTTTCCCCGAAGAAAGTTCACGCATTGCGTGGGTAATTTTAGCCAAAGATAAAACTGGTTCTTCGCAGGATAAAATTTCGCTCTAATCTGTTTTCAAGTTTGTTCAAAAATTCGGTTTGGACTGTTAAATTAACAGGTTCTTGCGAGTACAAATTACGGTAAAAATCGAAATGAGCCGGAGTCTTATTAAAAGACTTTAACACCGGCGGAGTTATAAATAGAATGAACAGTATTTTTCTGAGCCGTGTTGCTTCGAGCGTAAAAAAGAATTTGCTAGGTTTTTCACCTTCTTCAAGCCATTTGACTCTGCTACGAATTTGGTTTCCTCTCATTTGGGATAAATTAACGGCTCTAATTTCTCTTTCGAGCGTTTCTATGGTGGTTTTCGCTAAGTTATCTCCTTGAGCCCCTTTTGCTTCGATCAAAGAAATTATAGTTGCGTGGCCTTATCGCGATTAAATATGCGTTGTTTACTTCGACCAAAATCTATAGCAACTAATGTTATAGATTCTTTAAGAAAATCCCACCAACCTTGAATGGAATTAAATGCTTTCCGGTACAATACATGTTTCTTAATAATTTCTGAGATCATATCGTAAATATTAAATTCTAAATTTAGCCTCCAAAGTCCTGGTCCACGGGAAAATGCATTATGCAAATTGCGGATAAATCAACAGAATCATGATCGGAAAAAACACAAAGCAAAATTTCACATTTTAGAAAGGAATCATACAAGTTCTGAGCAATAAAAACATTATCCAAACGTGTACCGATACTTTTATCCGCGTTAAACCATGTGCATTGTATTTTTCAGTCGGCCGTGTTTTTTTTTTGCGCCAGATATCAATAAGCGATGAACACTTGTGCAGATCTTTCAAATCCGTGGAAATTGTAAGATTTCCTCCAAACTTATCAGAAACATTTTCAATGCAGTTAAAATCGCCAGTAATTTTAAAAGAGTTCTGAAAAAATATTCATGAATTGTATCATAATTCGTGGGTGCACAAGTATTAACCAAATTAATTTTGGTGTCGTCGAGTTCAGTTAAAACACTAACAATTCTACCAGAAGAATCTTTTTTTCCATTGTAAACATTTGAAATCAGTATTTTCAATTACAAGAATGGCAACGCCGCCTTGTTTACCAAGAGCGGGCGACCAGAAACTTTTACCGCGCCATTTAGCTGTCAGAGAATTTATCGCATTTTGACTTGTCGCTAAACTTTCTTGTAAACAAATAAAATCAGAACGGGAAGTTTTCGCAAAATCAAAAACAGAGCGTTGTTTGGCTTCATTGCTAAAACCATGGATATTCAAAGATGTAAATTTAGCTCTGAATGTAAAAACTTGGAGAAAATTCTTCTGGTAAAATTACATAGGCTTAACTAAGCAATTTTTGCAAATCACATTTACACAGTTACTTGCTTTTCTGTTTATGCTTGTTTGTCCGATATCCAGTGTTTTTCCTCTTCGGCAAAGGTTGTTCGCCGTCATATTCAGAACGTTCGCGAGTTTTAGGGTCCGTTTTCTTTGCTTCAGGAATTGGCGTATCTTGTTTGTCTTTCTCCGTGACTTTTCCATCGACGAGTACAGGTTGTGTTGGTTTTGGCGCGGAGGCAAGCTTTTGCGAACTGCCCTGTTTGTAGCCGCGGGGAAGCGCGCGAAAAACAAAGCCTCGTTCCCAGTTCCTCTCTCTTCATATACGTCATCATCGATGATGACGTAACGGGTGGACAGACGTGCACACGGACCGACGCGCCCGCGAAACATTCCGCTAGCCATGACCATGAAAAATGACGGGACGGTTCTATGAGTATGGGGCTGCGCAGCCGAGCCGAGGCAGCCGAGCCTTCGGCTCGGCGACTGCTCCGCTATTACTCCTTAAAGAGCCTATGTCATAGCATCGATAATCACGTGACTTACATATAATGACAGAGGATGGCCCATATCTGTAGTACGTCCCGTAACCAGGTCTTCGTATTGCTCCAACAGCGTATCTGCTCACTCTCAATCTAAAAGATGATTTATCAGAAAAAAAAAAGACATTGCCGAATGACTTTTTTGAAACTTTCAATAATTGATCACCACCAAGCATTGCTTTGAAAAAAAAAATGGGGCAAAAAACATAGGTCGCCATGCGCGCGTAAGAGATGCGGGAGTACGGACTAAAGTTAACCTATTTATTCATGTAGTACTGCCT
Organism: Cladopsammia gracilis; assembly: GCA_022457155.1. Lineage (NCBI taxonomy): Eukaryota > Metazoa > Cnidaria > Anthozoa > Scleractinia > Dendrophylliidae > Cladopsammia > Cladopsammia gracilis. Next base: position 11,861 of record JAJGOT010001442.1, read on the forward strand.
ATCACGCGCGCGCTTATCCGTCGACAATAAAGAACAATTTGATATGATTCACGGCAAATACGCACAACCTCAAACAACATTTACTCAAAACACTCCTTGTTTGCATGATCTCAAGGTCGCGATTTTATTCCCATGGTTATTGGGTATGTACGTGCTTTTAGCGAGGATCCTTTTAACATTTAAGCGGCCAAAAAAAAAAAAAAAAAAAAAACAGATAGGTGTCAATGTCTTATTCATTTGGCCAACTTATCCTCAAAGGAAACCCTTTTAGTTCGGACTGTGCGCGCGCTCGTGCTCGCGCCAACACCTTAACCCAGATTTCTCCAATTTTTGTAACTACTATAAGAGTAATTCTCTGTAAAATTCGAACTTTGGCCGGTCACTGTACCTCACCGATTTGGCTGAAATTCAGCATGTAGACTTGGTTTAGGGTCCAGAAAACGGAATAGATAGTTTAAGGTTTCCATTCTTTTTTTATACTTTGGAAAATATTACAATGCCGTTTTGAATTGATTAATGACTTGATTTCCCCTGATATCGAGTGAACGTTGTACGAAATGGCATCTGTAATGGCTATAATGGTCTGTTAAGACAAAGAATTGCGATAAATGTGCGACTGAATAAAACATCGTTACCAACGATCATTTTGATATTCATATTGCGGCGTATAAATATAACATCGAATGCGAAATATCAGTGATATTTTGCTCTCAGTTCCCTTATCTAAATCACATCATTAAGAAATGAACTTGGAAACAAAAACTAAAATTCATTATCACATTTGTTATCAAAATATACCATTTTACATCTTCAGTGTAAGTGTGAAATAATTTTCTTCTGCCTTTCTCGGTAGTCACGTTCATGCATGGCGTTAATTATATGCAAATTATTTCGCGTTTTCGAGGAGATAAAGCGATTACTTAACAGCCAGGCACGCAATATTCGACACTAGCACACTCACTCACTCGGTATATCATAAACATAAAACTACTAATCTTATAGTTCCAAAAAGGAATGACTGTTCCGTGTATGTGAATCATCCGCAGCGCTTGAAAGGAACGTTGCGTAAAAGATACAGAGAACTGCATGCTGGATCGCAGGTCTGATTTCCTGTTTGCATAACGTACGCCAAAATCTTCCGTCAAAACGTGGTACTGATGTGAAAAATGGTGCCGATCTCGATTTAAGTTAGCAAACA
>JAJGOT010001443.1:0-13051 GCA_022457155.1 Cladopsammia gracilis
TTGATAGATAGCCCGCGATGTGCTCTACAAGATAAGGTAAATATTATGGGTTGAGGCGCTGCTAGGGGTCCGTGACGTCATCCAAAATGGCCGCCAAGGTGGCCGCCATCTTGGATTTTACTAAAAATTCAAATTGATCAGAAAAATGCGGAAATTGCAAATATTGTCTGTTAGAGTTGCAAAATAACATACAATCGAACATTTTGATGCTTTTGGTAGCATTTTGTATGTTTTTTCGCTGAAAAAAGGTGAAAAACACGCTTTTTCCTTCAAAAATGGGTTGACGATATGTTACTCATGACGTCATATCTCGTTACCATAGCAACCGGTTGTCGCCAAACTTTACCAAATGTGTCTCAAAAATAATTGAACAGCTACTGACAACGGCATGTGCTAATATTAAATGGTCTTGACAATATCGGTGAAAAACCTTAAGGGGGGTGGTTGCCACTCCTGCGTTCCGCTTATAATTTGGGAATGACTTTCATTAATCGGGAACGGATGGCATTATTAACTCATGCCCGAAGCGGCATGAGGTCATAAAATGGGCTTCGTTTTTCTTATTATTTTTCTTTTTATTATTTTTACTCATGCGCGAAGCGGTATGAGGTAAGGTTTTGGCTCCGTTTTTCTTGTTATTATTTTTATTATTATTTTTCTTATTTTTATTTTTATTTTTTGTGTCACGATTTTGCATGCAAATTTATGCACGCATATTTTAAATTGTGCACTTCCGGTTCATGTCTTCGCCATTTACACTTCCTGTTTAGTGACTTCCGGCTGCTGTCACTTCCGGTAAAGTAGCGTTACTTACGTGTCACGACAGCATCTCCTACAACCCTACATACATTACTATGTTCACGTTTGGTATATATAAGACTTAGAAGAATCACTGGCTTCATTGTGGTACAGTATGGCGCGGTTTCCCTATCAAAAAAGATATTTGGTGTGCAGTGGCAATTATTGCGTTTTAGCTTTCAATTTTTTCTCAATAAAATGACATTATTGGATCTCTTAATGCGGTAATTATTCAAATGTTGCACACCCAATGTCGACTTGCACACCTAATGTTACCTTGCACACCCAATATCATATTGCACACCCAATATCATGTTGCACACCTAATGTCGACTTGCACACCTAATGTCGAGTTGCACAACTGATGTCGACTTGGACACCTAATGTTATCTTGCACACCTAATGTCGACTTACACACCTAATGTTATCTTGCACACCTAATGTCGAGTTGCACACTTAATAACGACTTGCACACCTAATGACGACTCAACTCCTGAGTGTGAAGTTAAATACCGAAACGCTGACCATCGAAACGAACGTTTTACGGGGCCTTACATGGAGTACTAACCTGGAGCAGATGGAAAACATGGCGGCGTCGGGAACGAGAATGAAAATCGGTTTGATCGAGCTCTCAACCTTATCAATCAAGCTGTTGGCATGCTGCCAAGGGGAAGGAAGCTCTTACAGCGATATTCAGCATCTGCCCTCAGAAAACACTTCGAGTGGTGCAGGTTTAATAGAATTAAACACTTGCTAGATAAGAAAGCAATACTTCTCCTTACAAGTTCCTTTGTTTTCAGTAGGTGGTGTTCAACTGTCTGGTCAAACACTAGTAAACATAACATTAAGAAACTTCAGTTAGTGCAGAACTTCGCCGCTCGTATTGTACTTGGCCTCAAAAAGTTTGACCATATTTCACAAGGTATAAAATGTCTTAATTGGCTGCCTGTTGAGGATAGACTTTACTACTTGAATGATGCCGTAATGATGTTTAAATGTGTTAATAAACTTGTCCCAGACTACTTAATCGAGAAATTTACTCAGCGCTCACAAATTCACAAGAGAAATACTAGACAACGCGGTCAACTAAACATTCCGAGGTGCCGTACAACCACCGGACAGCGGTCTTTCACTTATCGTAGCGCTAAACTCTGGAATAATCTGAGGGACGATGTTAAATCTTTAGACTCTGTTAAAGTGTTTGGGAAAAGACTTGCTAACTTCTTTCTAATTAGTCTGAATTTGTAAATAGTCAATTCAATTCATTGTATTTTTTCATTCTTTCTTATTGTCTTTTACTAATTTTTTTTTTAATGTGTAGTTATTATTTTAGTCATTTAGTCATTAATTGGTTATTTTAGCAATTTTTATAATTTTGTAACTGAAAAACCCTTGCAGGGAGTTACAATAAAGTATTATGTATGTATGTATGTATGTTCTGTAAGAAGCCCGACAGAACTCTCTAGGCTTTTTCCTGGTTTCGTGAGACCATCTTGCTCGCAATTGTGCCGTCAAAATCCGTGGAAACCAAAGCAAACGGGAATGTCGTATCAACGTTTTAAGCCGAAAGACTCGTGGACGCACACGTTTGTTTGTTTATCTGAAAAAGATGACAGTTATGTGCCACAGCAAGACAAGAGTATTAAAGGAGGCTGGCCTTGAATTGGTGAGAAAAAGATCGTTTTCAGCAAGAAAAATGGTTCATTTGAGTATGTGAGGGACTGGAAAATCACTTCCCCAAGCTAAAAGATGTACAAGGTTCTTTTAAAATACTACGTTCAGCTGGTGCCAGAAGAAGCTTAGAAGTAATACCAATTCCTCCTTTAGGATATACGGTACCCTTCCTGAAAGAAACCCTGGGGCAGGCGATCGCGTACGCGAGGCCGGTCCAGCATAGCTTAGACGTAACTCTCGTCACACAGTCCAATTCAATTGAATTCGTGGACGGGTGTTACGAAAACTAAGACCCTCGAAAACTAAGACCCCTATAAATTTACCCCTGAAAGTAACTTCAAATTTGTGTTTACAAGTGAGCGCCGTCACTATTCACGGGTATTGTTTTCAAGTTCCATATGCATGGCACAACTTTAGCAAATTCATTTGCATCGAACAGAACGCTAGATTGCCTTCCGGGGAAATTTCTGAAACATGCTAATAACTGGCTTGAGAATTGCAATAATATTACGCACTCGATGTCACGCTATTACATGGGTCTAGACTTGTTGTTTGGACATAGAGACCCTCGGCATGGTTGCATTACAGTGTAATCTCATCTACGCATTGGTGGTATATGGAGCCTCAGAGCCAGAATTAACTACAGTGCAAGCTTTTCTAGACAGATGCCATAAAAGGCAATACATTTCAGTTGGATTAAATATTAGAGCTTTAGTGCAAAAACAAGACCGGAAAGCTTTTAAGAAAATTTCCCAACTTAGTAACCACCCTCTATGCGAGCAGGTTCCAAAGACTAAGGTCATCAATTACAACTTACGCAATAAGAATAGCGCTCGCACACTTATTAATACAGAACGTTTTAAGAATATTTTTATTATAGATTTATCTATAGATATAAACTCAATATGTAATAAGATACGATTTTTTTTCTCCGCTTGGTGTAAAAAATATGTAACGTAAGATATGTAGATTTTATCTTAAGAGAAATAAAGACATCTATTATAATTATTTATATTATTACTTCTAAGCTTCTTCTGGCACCAGCTGCCCGTAGTATTTTAAAAGCACTTTGCACATCTTTTAGCTTGGGGAAATGATTTTCCAGTGTACTTCTCACGTACTCAAATGAACCATTCTTGTTGCTGAAGACGATCTTTTTCTCACCAATTCAAGGCCAGCCTCCTTTAATACTCTTTTATTGTCTTGCTGTGGCACATAACTGTCGTCTTTTTCAGAGTCTTTCGGCTTAAAACATTCCCGTTTGCTTTGGTTTCCACGGATTTTGACGGCACAATTGCGAGCAAGATGGTCTCATGAAACCAGGAAAAAGCCTGGAGAGTTCTGTCGGGCTTCTTACAGAACCTGCACCACTCGAAGTGTTTCCTGAGGCCAGATGCTGAATTTCACTGTAAGAGCTTCCTTTCCCTTGTTTTTCTGATGTATTACCTTCCCGCAACATGCCAACAGCTTGATTGATAAGGTTGAGAGCTCGATCAAACCGATTTTCATTCTCGTTCCCGACGTCGCCATGTTTTCCATCTGCTCCAGGTTAGTACTCCATGTAAGGCCCCGTAAAACGTTCGTTTCGATGGTCAACGTTTCGGTATTTAACACACTCAGGAGTTGAGTCGTCATTAGGTGTGCAAGTCGTCATTAGGTGTGCAAGTCGACATTATATATAGGTGTGCAAGTCGTCATTAGGTGTGCAACTCGACATTAGGTGTGCAAGTCGACATTAGGTGTGTAAGATAACATTAGGTGTGTAAGTCGACATTAGGTGTGCAAGATAACATAAGGTGTCCAAGTCGACATTAGTCGTGCAACTCGACATTAGGTGTGCAAGTCGACATTAGGTGTGCAACATGATATTGGGTGTGCGAGGTAACATTAGGTGTGCAAGTCGACATTGGGTGTGCAACATTTGAATAATTACCGCATAAAGAGATCCAATAATGTCATTTTATTGCGAAAAAATTGAAAGCTAAAACGCAATAATTGCCATTGCACACCAAATATCTTTTTTGATAGGGAAACCGCGCCATAGTACAGCCTTCATTTCCAAAACATTCAATAGTAAACAACGTGGTTTGCAGGAACGATGACTGATGAAATGAGTAACTTATCTCCAGGTCGGACATCTTCTTATCATGTTTAAAATATATCATAAAATTTTCTTACGCATGCGCATGAGTAAAGGCTGCTTGGAGCCTCTTGTTATTTTTTGTGTCACGATTTTGCATGCAAATTTATGCACGAATATTTTAGTGTACGCGAACTCACCCCTGCCTCCCCTAGAAAGTTATTTTTGCCTCCTATTGTTATGAAAGGCTTCGGGAAGGTTGAACCAATCAGAATTCGTCTACTGAGCACATGTCTGGGTTTTAGGGGGGACTAGAGAGAATCGGTTTGTCACTCAGAGAAGACTATCAGATTCAAATAAATATTGCCTCTTCTGTACTCTACACTTCAATTTTTCAGAAGTTCATTTTCCATTACCAAAATGTAAACATGCCTTTGAAGACTTCGAAATGGAAAGAAAGAGTCCTTAAGACGATTTGTATGCCTTTGAAGTGGCGGTTAGAGAGCTGAAAGCGATGGAATCGTCCTGTGAGGATCACAAAGCGAGACATGTCTTCCTACAGAATTCATACTCGAAGCACGAAGCGGCAGACTTTACTAAGAATTTTCAAGCATTCCTGGAAAACTACGGTAAAGAAAATAACATTTTTGAATGTCCATTTACTTTGAAAGAAACATTTCATAGACTGTTGTCACTGTAACGTGTCACTGTTGTCACTTTAATCAGACTCCAGCTATTATTAATACTTCCTTATCTTTTATGTGTTATTATAGGTTCTTGCACTACTCATGCAAATGCTAGCTATCTGTGAACGGTGTGTATACCTATTTATTTATTTATTTTATTTATTTATTTATTTTATTTTATTTATTATTATTATTATTTTTAATTAATTATTTATTTATTATTATTTACCTGATTTTACTAATAATTTGTGTTTGCTAAATTTGATTGTAAACTATAAAACCTGCCTTGATTAGCTTTGCTATAATGCGGGTTGTATATTTCTCTAATTTGTTAAATTTAAATTATTGAAATAAATGATGATGATGATGATGATGATGATGATGATGATGATGATGATGATGATGATGATGATGATGATGATGATGTTTGTTTATCGACATGCGCTAAAATTTGCTTGCGTTGCTCACACGGATTCCTCGATGCGATAATTTAACGCATTTTGCTCTTGAGACTAAACTAATAGATATTTGAATAAAACGTTCAACTGAGAGAATTCGTTGTCCTTTTTCCTGTGTAATGGCAAATTGCGATTAAACTTGTTCGAATGTTTTCTTCGTGAAGCCAATAATCACGCTAGTAAATATAATTAAGTTAGATGGCCGATGGCGCTTTCTAAAATAAAGTTTGCTTTCAAGATTTTTTGATTCGCGAAAACATTATGCGAATCATCTTTACGGATAAGAATGGCATTCTATATACACAGGAAAAGTCGGAAATTTTAGAAAACACTAGATATAAATAAAGCAGATTGCTGAATTTAAATATTATTTTGTGATGAATTCGTTGAACTCTTTTATTCAAGGGAAAGACATTTTCATTCAGGGAAATATGAGTTTCATTAAAACGTTTTGACCTTTAGAACAAATATTTTGGATTCACGATCATGAATCGAATTACATTTCACACGAAGTTGTAGTTTATATTAAATTGTTAATGCCTGATGTATTTACCATGTTTTTTTAAATAAAGATGATGATGATGATGATGATGATAATGATGATGATGATGATGATGATGATGATGATGATGATGATGATGATGATGAAATTTGCATATATGAAATTAAACGACCGGGGGGTGGGGGGGGGGGGGTCTCAATGCGTCACGCAATATTTATTTTTATTAAAATGTTTCAGATAGATAGATAGATAATCTTTATTTAAACACGGTAAAAATTCGTCAGCTAAAAATCATTATAATACTTAACACAAAGCAATAAACTAATATTAAAAAAAAAAATGTCTATATATGAAGAATTTAATTAAATAATAAAAAGCTGCTTTCCACGAATGCCGTGCCTTATAGTTCCTCTTTGAGAAGTCGTTTAAATTGCCCAAGGGACTCAGCTTTCCTTACATTATGAGAAAGGCTGTTCCAGAGCATGGCGCCACTATAACTGAAACTATTTTTATAATAGTTTGTGCGCGGCAATGGAACATTAAGTTTATCCTCAGAGTCCCTTAGGTTGTAACTAATTTCTCGCTTCTCAAATTTAGAACTTAGATAGTTGCTGGCAGGCAAGATTTTTCCATCCTAGGAGTTCTAATAGTTCACAGTTTTGACATTATAAAAGCAGAATCTCCTGAATCCGATTACATGTATTTTTTCATTATCTCAGATAAATTTAGAACTTCCAAAAATTTAATGGAAATCTGGGCAGGAGGAGGGGTCTCTGGGGCTTGGAAATACAGGCGGGAGGGAGGGGGGGGGGGGGGGGGGGGGGGGGGGGGGGGGGGGGGGGGGGGAGCGGGGCAGGGAGCGGGGGCGGAGGGGGAGGGGTCAAAGGGGGGCTGGAATAACCCAAAATGAAATAGAAATAATTCACGGTTTGGTAAGTATTAGACTAGTGTGGGTTTGATCAGGAATCAACAAATTAAATATTCAAAGCGAGTACAGAAAAATTGGTAGCTTCAATCAACATGTCTTGTGTGATGGTGCAATGTGTGTCATGCAAAATTCGTTGACGGGGGAGGGGTGCGTGACCCGTTTAAAATAAACCGTAAAACTTTCTTACGCAAGCGCATGAGTGTAGGCTACAATAGTAGCCTCTTGTTGAAATCAAAATTCAGGTTTTAAATTGATTATTGAAATCTTCCAACGGTAGCCTCATTTGAAATAACGAATGCTGATTGGTTTGTTATTGACATCTGGCGAATGTTCACGTGCAAAGCAGGCAACAGTTGGCGGCTTGACACATCTGACCTACTGTATTTCTGTTCGCTCAACAAAAATTCATCACTGAGTATTTTTTCGACGTAAATAAGCTCTGCATTTACAAAACTCCGAAGAAGAATTCTTAAAATGGTAGTGTGCTGGCAATGAAAGAGAAATTTTCACCGAAAGTGAAGAAAATTTCCTATAAAGTCCAAGCGACTGAATTCTCTGTCTTCTCTGAAACCATTAGCGACAAACGGTTGCGTAATTCGATCTTTCGCCTGTGCACTTTTGACCCATGTCAGTAAATAAACCAATCAACATTCGTTATTTCGAATGGGCTACCGTTGGAAGATTCCAATAATCAATTTAAAACCTGAATTTTGATTTCAATAATGCCATCCGTTCCCGATTAATGAAAGTCATTCCCAAAAAATAAGCGGAACGCGCTGAGTATTTTGACTGTAATAGCATTATTTCCATTGGTCAGTTGCTCGAACAAAAGTAAAGCGCCGGAGTTAAAAAAATGGCGGCAAATGGAGGTCGATGGATGATGAAGAAAAGGGATCGCTGCAAGAAAACGGTACAAGATATCCACTAAATGTTTTCGAAATGAAGATTTCAATGTATTTTCAAAGCTGTAAGCGAGAAAGAACGGGTTTTATACTGTAACATTTATCACGATTATTGGAAATAAAACGAGCTTGTTAGAAATGCGTTACGCAAAATGTTTGCGCGCAAAAACTAAAACATTAATTCCCTGCATGCGAACTATGACAGTAAACGGCTAAAGGTTTTGCTCTTTCATCCGTGTAAATTTCGTTTTGAACGTTTTTGAACTTTTTTAGTTACATGCTATAGAATTAAGGTGGTTGTTCTGTGATGCGATTAATATTGAGACTGACTAGCTGTGGAAGCGTATTTTTGTTTAAAAAAACTTCATGTGCCCTATTCAGGCACTACTAAAGCATTGAATGATAGGTTTGATCGAATGAAGGCCCCAAAACACTAAAAATGTTTCATTGATAAGGTGTAAATTGTTGATGCATGCAGTGATTATATTGATAGCAGTGTAAATTAAGTGGTTGGTTCTCTGATCCTGATGGCATAATGTACTGTACTGCATCATAAAATCTGATTTTCTGCTTCCAGTCACACAGTTATTTAGCCATTTTTTTAAAGACCTGTGAAATAGTAGATAGACTACCAGCGTGCTGTGATACTGAGTGGTACCAGGACATTAACACATTCCCAAAATAATTGTTATGAGACAACACTTACAAAATGATAAAATTCAGCAATGGATAAACCATTATCTACATAGGATATGTTTGTGGATTTAAAGATAAACACATTTACAGAACATAAGAAGAACAACAGAAAGGAAAGGGGCCATATTGTATTGTATCAAACTAACATACATCAACATATATGCACTTTGTTATAGCAACATCAATAGGGACAGGGACATCTCTTTATGGTCCTTTATGTCTGATGTGGATATTTTGTGATCAGATGAGACGTTCTTACCCTGTCAACCCTTTTAACTATTTAACAATACTGCATCCTGTAGGAAGAGTGGTGGCTGTTCGGGCCCAGGGGTGGGGGCGGGGGGGGGGGTACTCGATATATCCTTGGGTGGGGAGGTGCGGCCCGGCCCCTCATACCTTGACCCTGTTTCAGACAAAAATCGCTTATTTTCCTACCCTGTTTAAGACAGAATTCTGATTTTGATCGATACCCTGTTTAAGATAAACATTGCTAAATAAATAATAAATAATTGAATAAATAATAATTGATAAATGATAAATAATTGCTGCAGTTTACTGAGTTCGTAGAACATATGCGCAGGTTGTTTATTCGTCCAAGTAAAGTTACCCTGAAGACAACATTTGATAAAATCGATACCCTGATTAAGACAAAAAATGATAAAATCGATACCCTGTTTAAGACAAAAATCCCGAAAAACATACCCTGGCTGGCCGCACGTCCCCATTAAGCCCTTATTAGGGAGTGCCCCCCCCCCCTCCCCGGGTGTTTGGGGCTGTACTTCAGGGTTTAAAAGCTAAGTGAGACAGATTGAGTTGCAAGCAAAGCCATACACTGTATAAACTTATATAATAATAAAAATGGATCAAAACAAAACCCCTAAAATCTCATGCCTTTTCAGTATAATGTCCAATGTTGCAAATGGCTTATATCAAAAACTAATTTTAAATATAACCCCTCTCCTCTAAAAAAAATAGCACTGATATAAGAATTTCAAACACCAAAAGTTATTTTGCATCTCCCAGTTACTTTATATCTATCTGATTATTCCCCCTTTAATCCTCCCCCCCCCCCCCCCCCCCCTCCCCTGGGTTCCATAAGAATCGCTTAAGTTTTTTTTATTTACTCCATTTTTTTTAATTATGCTTCAGTTTATTTACAGTGAGATGTTTACATATTGAAAGGTATTGAATTAAGTTGTAAAGAGAGTACCGTTTACTTAAATAACAAATAATAATTTTAAGTTGATATTAAATTTGTATTATTTTAGTCTCGATCTCTTCCTTATATTTGAATGACCAGCCAAAAAAATCAGGAAACTGCAGGAAAGATCAGTTTGCTTTGGGACTATGGAAATATCACAAAGAAATGTCACATACAGTCGAACCTGTATATAACGGCCCTGTATTAAGCGGCCACCCTCTATTAAGCAGCCAGTTTTCAAAGTCCCGATTTTTCGATCATACAAACGCTGTATTTGTTACCTTATTAGGCGGCCACCTCTATTAAGCGGCCGCGGCCACCCTGTAGCAGTCCTATATGTCTTTCTTTGCAATTTTTACCTGTATTAAGCGGCCACCCTTTTGAACGGAAACTAAGCCACATGTCATTTTATGCGGTATTTTATTGTGTTTAAAATGCGATCCATCGTACAAAGCTACTGTAAGCTGATAATCGGCCGTTTAGTATCGTTAACGCTTTGCAGATGTCCGCAATGTGCTGAAATACAGACAAAATCACGAACACAAAAAATGTTCGTTTTGAATATGCTTCACTCTTTAGCTAGAAATTCCTCTTTAATTAGTTTGTTCTTCAGCCATGTGATGGAGAATGAATCGCCTTCAAACGTATACTCGCAAGGGATTTTAACTGCACATTGAACGTAACGTTATAACTGCACTTTGAACGTAACAACTATGAAATGATGGAATGAGATATTTTGTACGTGTGAACTGTAAGTCATAGAAATACAGTACTGTATACCGTAGAAGAGTAGAGGACAATTTATTGCACAGTACTTTTACACAATGTTACGTTAATTGGCACTGAACTTTGTTTAAAGTATTGATCGCTTAAAAGAGTGTTGATTGTCTTATTGGTTCCTTGCATGAAGTGTTTTTGTATGATACGCCATTAAAATTGACATTAGACCACACCCAGTGAGTATTTTTAGTGATCCTGTATTAAGCGGCCACCTGTATTAAGCGACCAGTTTCTAAAGTCCCGAGGGTGGCCGTTATATACAGGTTCGACTGTAACATTGATATTTAATTAAAGTGTACCATCCTTAATAAATGACCTGTCAAATGGAAACTAAAGGGAAATAAATGCTCCAGGAGAATGGGAATACAGTATCACAAAAGGAAACATCATATAGCTTGTATATATGACACTGACATTTATTTATCAATCTATATTTAATAAACCAAGTTATTTTTGTTGAAGATCTGTTCCACACAACTAAAACAAATGTCAGGAACCTCTTCATTCCATAATAAAGGCAATCAAAATGGGTCTAGGGTTAGAGTTAAGCTGCTAGACCCATTTTGATTTTGACACAATACGATATGGCCCCTTTCCTTTCTGTTGTTCTTCTTATGTTCTGTACATGTGTTTATCTTTAAATCCACAAACATATCCTATGCAGATAAATTATGGTTAAATCCATTGCTGAATTTTATCATTTTGTAAGTGTTGTCTCATAAAAATTATTTTGGGAATGTATTAATGTCCTGTACTACTCAGTATCACAGCACGCTGGTATTTACTATTTCACAGGTCTTTAAAAAAATGGTTAAATAACTGTGTGACTGGAAGCAGAAATCAGATTTTCTAATGCAGTACAGTACATTATGCCATCAGGATCAGAGAACCAACCACTTAATTTACACTGCTATCAATAACTATAATCATTGCATGCTTCAACAATTTACATCTTATCAATGAAACATTTCTAGTGTTTTGGGGCCTTCATTCGATCAAACCTATCATTCAATGCTTTAGTAATGCCTGAATAGGGCACGTGAAGTTTTTTTTAAACAAAAATATGCTTCCACAGCTAGTCTGCAGTCTCAATATTAATCGCATCACAGAACAACCACCTTAATTCTATAGCATGTAACTAAAAAAGTTCAAAAAAGTTCAAAACGAAATTTACACGGATGAAAGAGCAAAAGGTCCTCTATCTATACTCTTAACCTTTAGCCGTTTACTGTCATAGTTCGCAGGGAATTAACGTTTTAGTTTTTGCGTGCAAACATTTTGCGTAACGCATTTCTAACAAGCTCGTTTTATTTCCAATAACTCGTGATTAATGTTACAGTATAAAACCCGTTCTTTCTCGCCTACAGCTTTGAAAATACATTGAAATCTTCATGTCGAAAACATTAAGTGGATATCTTGTACCGTTTTCTTGCAGCGATCCCTTTTCTTCATCATCCATCGACCTCCATTTGCCGCCATTTTTTTAACTCCGGCACTCTCGAGGGCGCTCGGCCCAGTCTCGCTCCGCATCACACATCGCCCAAGCGCTGTGGGCGCGTTGCACCGCCCATTCTTTTTAGCGCCCTGGGCAATTCTTGGCTTTCACTTACGTCATATCAAAATTCAGAAGCATTGAAAAATAGATTTCGAATCCAAAATGTTTATGGAATTGTAAAGAGTTCAAAAATACACATCTTGGCCAAATTTTGAAGCCCAAAAGCATTTCGTTCAAGAGTTATAGGCGAACGAGTATTAGATATTTTTAGTAAGAAATGTATGGAGCGGCCATCTTTGTGCTCCTGAGAGGGGCACAAAGATGGCGGCCAAAAATTCAAAGTCTTAATCACACCAAAAATCACATTCAAAAATATTGTATTTGCTATAAGCTCAATTAACTCGGCTTATAAGCACTTATAATGCAAACAAAAACTTTCAGCTGATTCAATTTTGTTTATTTTCGCGGCTTATCTGAAATAGCGTGACGCATTGCGTGACACATTTAAAACCTTTGTAAATCGGAAACAAAACATCGTTAAAACCTGAAACTTTTTGTGAAAGATTATAACACTTGTATCCACATACCATGTTAGAAACAGCTTTGTAGGACGTTTTCTTTAGATTTTTTTAATTTTTATGACGTCATGTGAAAGCCAAGAATGCCATGTATGTATATGGAAATGCCAATAAACTTTGATTTGATTTGATTTGATTTGTGTTGTGTTGTGCAGGGTCAAGGCCGAAAAACGGAAACAAAAACATCGAACAAAGACATTTCTCAGGTTTCATAACCATTGCACAAAAGTTCAGGTAATTTTAAATAGGGTTTTCCGATTTAGCGGAAATTGG
>JAJGOT010001444.1:0-13049 GCA_022457155.1 Cladopsammia gracilis
CAAAAGAAAGCAAACTTACTTGTAGATTTTCTCGTCTTTTCTTCGGTGAATTTCTCTAAAACTTCACAGATTTTGAGATACTAACGCTACCTTTCACGCGTATTCTTTTTCAATAAAATATGTCAAAGCAAAGATCAGTTCCCGTAAGCGACCACTTTCTAAATAACCGTTTTGTTTCTCAGTCAAATACTGCTTCCAATTGATTTTTCTCTTAAGTGACCACCTCCCTTAAGCAAGCACTTTTTCCTGTACCAAGGGTGGTCGCTTAAGAGTTGAATGTTGTTAAATGCACAAACTGCGAAATATCGAGACAACCGTCTGAACGACCCAAAAATTTTTTCTTCCAAAAAGTTGACCTTAACCATTTCCGCAAATCAGTTAAGTTTAAAATCATTCACCGAAGGAAACTAGAGATATTAAAGAATTAGGTTCAATTCTTGCACGATATTTCCCATTCTTTATATGCTCTGTTGCCATGGCAAAGGCCTCCTCAGGTATATTAAGGCCTGGGTCAGTTACGGTACATCCAAACATTAAGGGGGGTGGTCTATCTCATAAAGTATGGAACATATCGATATGAAACTTGGCCAAAAGCTTAAACTTGATACAAAAGTTAATTTTGATATGAAGCTGTCACGAAAACGGTCACGCAACTGATTAAGGTATCACATTTCCATGTTTTTCTTTAGGCTCAGTGCAGGAGAACTTAAACCACTCTGACTGACAAAATATCGTTTGGATAATTTTAAGCGTGCAAAGTCATACACGAAACTAACTGGAAGGCGTGTCCAGGTCACGTGACGATTGAAATGTCACGATTTTAATGTCACGCAAACAACAGAAAACAGTCATGCCGCGTAGGTGGACCGCGTTTCCAGTTACATTTGGAAAGTACCTTAAAAGGGTAGAAATAATACCACTTAAAATTCTCAGAAAACACAATTTTTCCTTGTCTGCAAGAGCACTGAAGGAACAAACCGGAAGTGAAAGCTCAATGGGTCACGTGATAGGTTGCCATGGAAACATCAACGTCAAAAATGACTGTCTTAACAAGTTGAATGCCGTTGCCAAGTTTCATAATTATGACACGTTTCCTTTTGAAGATAGACCACCCCCTTACTCTTTTGATAAAATAGGGGCAGACCCAGTCCTTAATATACCTGAGCTCTACCAAAACAATTCACTACTGACAATTAAACATACATATGTTGCCATCCGAACTGGTAAATCTCGTGAGCCAAAATTGCAAGAAAAGAAAATTAGGCTTTATTTTGTCACACGTGATACGCGTGATACACGTGATACACGTGATACGCGGTAACACGTGATACGCGGCAACACTATTGGTTACGAAAACAGTAGATAAAAGAGCTAAACAGTGCCCCTAGCCCTCGGCTGATAACAATAAAGTGTATTGTTAAAGAGGACGAATGAAATAAGTGGTGCACACGAGGTACTGGGCTACTCATGATAGTTGGTGTAGGTGCTTTTGGTAATACTCTAGGGAGCCATCTTAAATCACATAAAAAATCACCTTTTTTCGTGCTCTATTCGTTCATTGCGTCGTTTATGTTTGCTGCCGTTGCCCAGTTGTGATTCGTTGTTATTTATTTTAATTTGCTTTTGCGAACGTTTACTTATGCGATGTTCACACTGAGATCGATGCAAGAAAGATCTAACTCCATGGAGTGAACGGCCGAAGTGAACTATTTGGTCTCTCGTTTCAGCATTTGATGTAGTTAATCAGGATTTCAAACACGAAGTGACATGAAACCAAACGCGGAATGGTATTTTGATTTTTTAGAGCAGTGCGGGTGTGATACTCGATAAATAACAGAAACTTGTTAAGGTATTGCAGTTTGAAACTGCCGAAACTGTTAGACACACGTTTTTTAATGAGACAGATCTCAATAGGTTAGAATTAGTTTTATTTTATATGCGCGCAAGAGAAATGTTATTCTTCATTAAAGTTATCAGTAAGCGCTATTTAGTTTTTTTAGTTCTTAAACCAAATTGTTCGAAACATTTAACAATTAGAGTTGTTATTTTGTAAACTTCTTTGATTTTTGCAACGATCAAAGAAGGTAACTGTGTACATATGTAAGAACAGATTACAGAACTTGTTTATTAACAAATATTTCCTTAGAAGAATTCCAAAAAGTGACATGAGATTTGTTGAAAAGGAATCGAAAGAAAGCATTATTTAATGTTAATTAAGAATTGTTTAGTTCTTGTTTATATATTTTTAATATATTGTAATGTTTGTACGATGTATTTACGAAAATTAAACGAATATTTCAATTTAGTTTTTTCCCCGTGTAAAACCTGCTCGAGGAGGCAAGACCACAATGTTGGCAACCTCGTCACCAGGTCCTTCTCCGTTTTCAAAAAGGTACAATGGCCTGGACCACCTCGAAATCTCGGCGCATTTCCGGCGATGTGAGTCGGTTAAGTAATATTTCTTAAACGAGTTTGAGTGTTTTACCGGGGTATCCAAACACCGAGAAGCAATGAAAGCACGAGGCCGCTTCGGCCGAGTGCTTTTATTGTTTCAAGGTGTTTGGATACCCCGGTGAAACACGAAGCACGAGTTTAAGAAATGGCTTCTCAATCGCGCATGATAATAAACAAAAGAAATTTTTCACATTAAGATTTGGTTTTTGTTTTCTTTTGTTTAATTAGCATGTAGGTGCTAGTTTGCGACGAAATATTTCTCCGTGTTTTTCACAAGTTATTTAAGCTTGTTTTGTATTTAAAACTAGCCAAAATTTGCATTGGTGTTCTTGTAATATTCGTTGGCATGGAGGAACCAGCTGCTGAAAAATCTTTGCGGTTTCGACGACCTAAAAGTTGTGAAGAGGAAGTTGGTTTGCTCGAACGGACGAAGCCTAAAAGTACACAGTACAAAGACAAGTGGTCCGTAGATGTTTTCAAAAATTGGCAAGCAACGCGAGAGACAAAATTTCCTGTACTGGAGCCGGGAAGTGTGTTCAAAGATTTTGATTTGGAATGTTAAATTCAGCAACGTTCTTGAACTGTACCGTAAACGTAAATGTTAACTGTAATGAATAATTTAGAATGGAAGCTAATAAAGGTTTGTTCAAGTGCTGCATTGTTTTTGCTAATTGATTTCCAAACACGTGTGTTTGGATATCCAAACACGCCGTTCTTTACCGGGGTATCCAGTGCATGCATGTGACCCGAATGGGTCCACGCAATTGGACAATTACCTCATGAATTATTAATGAGTTTGAGAACACTCGTTAACATCTCTCAAACGGACCTTGGACACCTTATGAGGTTTTACACAACGTAGTATTTTTTATCGTTATACCGTAGTACTGACGTACACGAGAACAGAACCCCATTTTATTGGGCAGAGAACTGATCGAACAGAGATCCGGCTAAGCAAAGAGTAGCGTTTTGGGGTTTAGCATTGATCTACAGTGTTTAGGGTTAAGCACTGATTTGAAAACGGTTAGCTTTCATTTATTGTTATGGGTAACTCTATAAATATGTTAAAAATTACATCTCCCGGCAGCTAATCCACGTTGGTATAGTGGATAAGGATATTAGTTATGACGCAAACGACTCGGGTTCGACGCACACACTTTACTGATCTTTTTTTTTTTTCTAATTTTACTCTAAGTGTGAAATAGGTTTTACTTCATGTAACTTAAAGTGAAAAGGAAAGGTCCGTTTGAGGGATGTTAACGAGTGTTAACCATGTGAGTCAGGCGTGAAAATTGTCCTGTATGCGTGTGATCAATAGTTTCGATCCGCAAGCAGGCGTGAGACTCACGCACAATGCGTGAGACTTGGCAGGCACTACTTAGGGTCAGTTATGTCGATGGCAAACATCGTAGGCAGGAAATGTACTTTCCTTAAACCGTTATTTAACTCTGATAAAGTTCAAAGCTGCAATTCACCCAAAATCACTGGAGCCCCTGCGAAAATCCTCATTAATGGATACCGCAAAACACCAAACATTTCGGGATGTACTTCATGGTGGGTTTTAATTTATGCACATCAGAGAATCCGGAACCTATTTGGGGCTAAAAACTAATTTTAAAATGGTTTGCTTTTATTTACTGTTATGGATATCACTACCCATAACAGTTAATAACAGCTAACCATTTTGAAATGAGTTTTTAGGATCCCTATATGATAGGATCCCTATATGATAGGATCCCTATATGATAGGATCCCTACATGGTGTGTTAGCATGAAGTATATACCAACATTTCTGCATGCTCAACATTTAATGAATTATATTCTTGGTTTTCACATGACGTCATAAAAATGAAAAAATCTTAAGTATACATCCTACAAAGCTGTTTCTAACATGGTATGTGGATACCGGTGTTATAATCTTTCACAAAAAGTTTCATCAGGTTTTAACGATGTTTTGCTTTCGATTTACAAAGGTTTTTAAATGTGCCACGCAATTCGTCACGCTATTTCAGATAAGCCGTGAAAATTAACAAAATTGAATCAGCTGAAAGTTATTGTTTGCATTATAAGCGCTTATAAGCCGAGTTGATGGAGCTTATAGCAAATACAATATCTTTTTTATTTGGCCGCTATGTTTGTGCCCCTCAGTAGGGGCACAAAGATGGCCGCTCCATACATTTCTTACTAAAAATGTCTAATACTCGTTCGCCTATAACTCTTGAAAAAAGAGTTATCCCGGCTTTTGCGCTTCAGAATTTGGCCAAGATGTGAAGTTTTAAACTCTCTACAATTCCATAAACATTTTGGAATCGAAATGTTTTGTTTAATGCTTCTGAATTTTGATATGACGTATTAAGGTGGCTCGACTGGGTTTTTGAGCGACGATACCGTTTAGCTTTGAGAAACGTGTGTACCACCACAAACGATCCAACGGAAAATCGATTGCCACAGCTGTACTAGAGAAAGATTAAAGTTTCAGATGAGGTTAGTTTTATGGAAATCGGAGTTGCCAAAGCAACGTTATGACGTCACTTCCGGTTTTACATAATACCGAATTACTTGTCATCAAGAGGTAATTTTGGAAAACGCTCTCTGGATCTTCGACCTGACGTACTTGTCCTTAGGTCTTCAAAATTTTGCAAATTTCTATGGAAGCGTTTTCGAGAAAATTTCGAGTGAAGTTTTAAGGTGTTAAAATACAACAAAAACAAAACAATTTTGAAATGTTATTAAAACTTATGTCTACAGGGCTTGATGAAAAATTTTTTTGGTCTTACATGAATTTTATACCATCCAAATACCTTAGGTGAAAATCTCAAGGAAATCGCTCCGTTTGGATTTCAGAAATATTACCTTGAATATGAACTGGCCTGGAGTGTTATTTCGCTTTTACATCAAAAATTGACCCTACATTTATTAAAATTGTCATGAATTAAAAAGCGAATGATGAATTTTTTTAAAACTTAGTCCTCATGAAGATTAATTAATGTTTAATACAATCTCCAAGTTTCAAATTCATTGAAACATTCTAAGGCTGTAAATTTTTAGCGCCAACTCAGGAAAATATTGAGCTGATTTTCGCGCTTGCGGCTTGTTGTTTCATTATGCATCTCCATTGTCTCAAATCGCCGTGGAATTGTAGCTTTCAGTACATCATGAATTCATGTAACACTTAAAACAAAGCAATAAAGTGTTTATGAAACCATTATGTACTGAAATTTACAATTGCATGGCGATTCGAGACAATTGAGACACATAATGAGATCAACAAATCACTTTCGTGAAAATCAGCTCAATATTTTCCTACGTTGAGGCTGTAAATTGACAGCCTTAGAACGTTTCAATGAATATGAAACTTGAATGAATTTGAAACTTATGAGGACTAAGTTTTAAAAAAATTCATCATTCGCTTTTTAATTCATGACAATTTTAATAAGTGTAGGGTCAATTTTTGATGTAAAAGCGAAATAACACTCCAGGCCAGTTCATATTCAAGGTAATATTTCTGAAATCCAAACAGAGCGATTTCCTTGAGATTTTCACCTAATGTATTTGGATGGTATAAAATTCATGTCAGACCAAAACATTATTTCATCAAGCCCTGTAGACATAAGTTTTAATAGCATTTCAAAATTGTTTTGTTTTTGTTGTATTTTAACACCTTAAAAATTCACTCGAAATTTTCTCGAAAACGCTTCCATAAAAATTTGTAAAATTTTGTAGACCTAAGGACAAGTACGTCAGGTCGAAGATCCAGAGAGCGTTTTCCAAAATTATCTCTTGATGACAAGTAATTCGGTATTATGTAAAACCGGAAGTGATGTCATAACGTTGCTATGGCAGCTCCGATTTCCATAAAACTAACCTCATCTGAAACTTTTATCTTTCTCTAGTACAGCTGTGGCAATCAATTTTCCGTTGGATCGTTTGTGGTGGTACACAAGTTTCTCAAAGCTAAACGGTATCGTCGCTCAAAAACCCAGTCGAGCCACCTTAAAGTGAAAACCAAGAATTGGTGAAGTCTCCTATCAGGAGCTCCCAATGGGGATTAATGTTTATAGGAAAACGCCTGGAATAGCTTTGTACTGTTTTCTTCCCCATGATATCATTTTTGTGCCTTTAAAGGAAACTATGTGAAAGCTATTTACAGTTTCAGCTTTTCGGGAGGTGGGGGGGGGGGGGGGGGGGGTTAGAAAATCGAGATTTCATACCCTTTTTAAGGCCCAATTCAGGCGTGTAGTACAGTTTTAACAGACCATATCTTTTTCGTTTTGCGCGTTGAGGTGGATACTGCAATTTAGTGACCTATCTAAGGAATGTCTAAGGATCACAATACCAAAAATACCAAAAAGGATACCCTATTTAAGGACTGAGCACCTCAAAAACCCTACCCTATCGGGCGGCACATACAATATAGTGTATACTAGCAGTAGTCGCAGATTATGGAGACGCGTTCGAAGGAATTTCCGGCGGAAATGAGCCCCTGAAAAAAAAAAAATAGGGGCGGCCATTTGGAAGACCGTCTACCAAAAAATCTCAAATTTTACTGCACATAAACCACAGGACAACCAACACGCTGGGGCGGATCTAGGGGGGGGGGTGGGGGGGGGGTTCGGGGGGTCCGATCGATCTCCTAAATTAAAACAGGTCACGTCAAAAACTTGTAAAAATACAAAATAAATACAGAATGGCATTTTAACTTTAAAAACTGAGATATTAAAACGCGCCGACTTGGCCTCAGAATGGCGGAAATCGCGTTTCCGAGGACTTGAAATTTCAAAATTTTCCGGGGGAAGATGCCCCCCGGACCCCCCTAATCGTCGAGCCCCTTCTGCTAAAAACCTGGATCCGCCCCAGAACACGAAATTAGGATTGCGTTCTTCGAACGCGATAAGGGAGTATCCCCCCCCCGGGGGTTCTTTTAGCGGAATGTTTCAGCATCAGAAAATTTCGGCGGAAAGAAATTTTATCCCCGAATTTACAAGCTGTGTCCTAGCTGGCTTTATTTCACACCTAAAACGACAATTTTTATTCCTCCGAAAACAAAAGGCATTTATTTATAAGTTTTCCGATGTTACGAAAGTTCGAGACAAAATGTTACTAAAGAAAACTCAAGATTTTATAACAGTGTAATTTATTACGCATGCATTTTTAAGACGACTAAATTCGAACCGGCTTTCCACTGAAATGATTCGATGGGTGCTGTCCTACACCGGCCATGTACACTCTTGAAGACCTCTGCGCACATGGTTACAATACATGGTTACAATATTTTGATTCCATCTGCCTCGAAAATATGGGCGCTTTGTTGGTGTTTATACGTCACTACGCCTTCCAGCTCCTTCCCATGTTACTAACGCATTTTCTTACCTTCAAGGCTTATGGCGCCTTCATCATTCCTCGGAAATCATACCTGTTTGAGCTAATTTTTTCGGAGAAAAGGATTTTGTTCCTAATTCATTCGGCTTGTTGAATTTTCCGGTTAAAGTATAAATATTTCTTTTAAACGACATTGGCGTCAAAAGAAACATAAATATAAACATGACTTTCTATAAAAGCCTTTTATGGATGCCAATGAAACGAAAGCGAGAACCATATACATCCCTCAGTGAAACTCCTCCCGGAACTCCTCGTGGCTATCAGGGAAACTCTTCCATGCAAAGCGCACGTGAGTCTCAGTGCCCCCGAAACTTAAACAGATAAAACGGTGCGGATGCGAAACTGCAGGTCCTGCAGGTCAAAACAACTACACTTATTAAAGAAAAACGTCAGCACTAATCTACTTTCATGTAAATCGCCTTTTTATGGTAATACTATTCAGGGAAAAGCTATCTTTATCTCTGACGTTAACCCCGTCCTCGACATGGTCGGTCAACCGCAGTATAACTCGTGAAATATAGTTTTATTTTTGAGAATAATCATATAAACGGCTTCCCGCAGTTGCCGCCGGCTTTTTTTGGGAAAAAAAAAATGCGATTATTCTTTTATATGAAATCGCGATCCATTCAACCAAAATTTCCGAGTCAAGGTTCGGGAAAAGATGTCCACCTCAAAAGGTGGACCAGTTTTTTCGAAACTTTTCCGGTTGGACCAAACCGATCCATTGAGGTTTGGACCGAAGTTTCCGGAAATTTTGGTTGAATGGATCGCGCCCAATAATATAAGTGTAATTAAGCTTATATTTGGTCACAAACTATGATTTGGTAGAAAAATATCAAAGCGGAACTGATTAAATGAATTCACTTCCCATTTTTCTCTGAATGCTTCATTACCAAGAAAATTACCCCTCCCTGGTTAGTCATTAATTTGACAACCGGGCCACGAAGGCTTGGCGTTTTTTCGGGTGCCTGGTAGAAAAAGAGGTTTTCGCTTCCAACAAAGTGAAAATGTAAGTACAGTCTACCTTCAATGGCTAAATTTAACCTTACAAAACGTCACAATAAGCTGTCGCAGTTAGAGTGTTAGAGATGTCGCATAATAGAATTATAAAACCGAGAAGAGTAAATATTTAAACAATCCGCTTTGAGGTCACATGGTGTGGGCATCGAATTTCTAATTCTTTTCAGAAAAAGATGCAGGGATGTTTGTGTTTTTTCCTGCTACGAATCCACCGAAATGTGTGGTAATATTGCGCTACTTACAGGATTATGTGTTGTGTGGTTTATAACTAAGACCCGAGGCGATGTCGCTTTAACCAACCTAACACGCGGTTA
The DNA here is from genome assembly GCA_022457155.1 of Cladopsammia gracilis. Classification (NCBI taxonomy): domain Eukaryota; kingdom Metazoa; phylum Cnidaria; class Anthozoa; order Scleractinia; family Dendrophylliidae; genus Cladopsammia; species Cladopsammia gracilis. The sequence continues at coordinate 9,168 of JAJGOT010001444.1, forward strand.
TCATGACACTTTCACGAACCTTTTCTGCAAAAAATGTAGTGAATATAACGCGAAGGAAAATAATGGAAATGCAAACATTTGTGAATGCCAATCAGGACCATCACAATCGGGTTCGCTGTTTCTTCGATCAAAACGAAGCTGCACATATGGAGAAGAACTAAGGGGAAAAGGCAAGTTTAAAGCGATTTAAATTTAGAATAAGCTAATACTTTCGGGGACGATTTATATAATACTGATACTGGAAGTATGAGCTCGCGATCGGGCTGACCCGGTTAACCGACAATTTTTTGGGCCCCGAATGATATTTTAAAATTGGAATCTATAGGATGGTAATGTATACGTAGTTTTTAAGCCATCAAACCAGCCTGACTTATTTCGCCAACTTAATATTGTATTGCCCAGCTTTCACAAGTCAACATAAAATGGCTATTTTTGCTTTTCTGACGTCATAAAATTTCGCCCCCCCCCCAAAAAAAAAACCACTTCATTTTCTTGTGAGCACGTGCAAAATTTAATAATTAAAGGGAGGGTTTCAAGGTTCGGCACACGTGCAAGCTATGATGTAACCCATTAAATTTCATTGTTTGGACCAATCCGTAGCGAGTAGATAACTCTGGTGGGAAACCTGTGAAAATGTCTCGGTCAGTCAGCTGATTGAATGGGTGATTAAACATACCCATGTGTGCCATGAAAGCCACCAGAGCGTAGAATAAATCCTTCGGGTCGAAGGTTTTATTCAGTGTTCACTGTTGACTTTGCCGGTGTAATCCGTTGCAATTTTTTGTGAAAATTTTGGTCATCCATCGCTTTGTTTGGACCTAAATTATAGTACTATGTGATTATTAAAGTAAATGTGAGTGTTTTTTTAACCGATAAAATTGGTAAGAAAGCAAATAAAGCATTTTAATTTGTGCACATGCGCCAAACTGTGAAACCATCCTTTTAAAGGCCGCATCATCAGCACGCATGTGGTTATAAAGCTATAAGAAGCAACCTCCTGGTTTTCATATGTTGGAAAAATCCCAGATGATTGGATATTTTGCTGTTTCCTGATGTCCCAGATTTTGCTGACGTATGAAAACACAAATTGTAGATTATCTGGGGTGGTCAGGGACAAATTAGGAAAATTGGGAGTGTTTCTATTTTCCAACGCGTCCCAGATATCTGCGATGATCTGTGGTTTTCACAACATATCAGCAAAATCTGGGATGGTTGTGAAACAGCAAAATCTCCGATCATCTGGAATTTTCCTAACATATGAAAAACAGGCTTAAGCTTAATTAATTAACTTTAAAATTTGTGTTAGCTATAATGCTGATAGTTAAAAACATTGAGCAGACTCTAAATTTGTTTATAAAATCCTTTTCCATCACAGGTTCTACAGCATGTATGTTATGGGAAAGTCGGGAGGTTGCAGAAGTTATAGACACAGAGGATGTGAATTCCACATATATATTTACAATAACTCTTGCTCTAATCTCATGCCAGTCAACACAATCCATAGCTTTCTTGGATGCTTTGGGAAAATGGCAGCCTTTCAATTTGTCAGAAAATGTACTAAAAGTGATTAAAGGTCCCATGAAAACCCAAGAAAAGATTAAGGTATGACAGCATCATACTTGCAGTGTTGGATCTAGGGGAGGAAAGAAAAAGGAAAGAAAAATAAGGCTCCTGCCCCCTTAAAGTTTTTTTTTGCTTGATATACATCATGTAAATCATTAAGTCTATATATATATATATCATTATATATCATATTTTTATTGTATTGTAGATCATTTTACATTATTATTTAACATGTTTATACTTTGCAAGTTACCGGTATCTCTCAGTGAAAAGCCCTTTTGGGACGAAAAGTATGTATCGTATGTATTTTTTTAAGTGTTCCTTCCAAGAGAGTCAAATAATTGTTTGAATTCACTCCCAGTGCTCGACCTTAACTTTTTGGCTTACTAGTCATTGGGCTAGTGGGGTCTGAAATTCACTAGCCAACAGGCATCATCTGTTAAAATTTTACTAGCCCAAACCCATTTTTTACTAGTCCTGGACTAGTGGACTACCGCTAAGGTCGAGCACTGACTCCACTTGACTTGTTTTCATTATCGACTTTGTGCACAAAGAAATGAAAAAGTTAAAATACATGTAGGTCTTGATTCTAAACATTGGATATATTTTAAGTGTTAAATTGCTTCAAATACAAGAGAATGTGACACAAAGTGAGACATTAGTCCCAACCAGGGGAGTTACCAACCACCAACCTTGTTCCCAGGGTCTCTCTTCTTCCCGCCCCCTGGAGCGACTCAGAGAGAGACTCTCTCTCTCTTGCTCCAGGGGGCGGGAAGAAGAGAGACCCTGGGAACGAGGTTGACCAACCACATGTTTCCTGGTTGGAACTTGTCTCACTCTGTCAAATTTGGGATTTTTGCGGGTATATTCTTTAAATACCCTAAAATATCCAAAAATGGGAATCTGGTATTTTTCCCGGTGTTTGATACCAATTTTTTTTAATATGCACTCAAACCACCATGTGCAACTACCTCTTGTAAAGCGACCACTTTTCCAAATTGCTCATTTTTTTCCAGTCAAATCATTATTAGAAAAACAAGTTGAAAGCAACCACCTCTTGAAAGTGACCATGACCGTGATCACTTTCAACACATGGCGATTTGAATTTGAATTTCTATTGTTTTTAACCTCTGGTAAGTGACCACTTGCCAATATTAATAGATGCAATGTTGTTACATTTTATGTGCTGACATTTAATGTATTTTCAGCCCAATACGTAGATACAGGGAAAAACCACCCATGTGCACTCTCAGTGGATTTTACACATGCCTTATACAGAAAATTAAGTGGGTTAAATAGGAACAGTTAATGCTAGGGCCACAACAGATTGAGGATCTGGCTCAGAATTAAATACCCTTTAGCTCCCATTAAGAGTGACAAAAAATCAAAATTCAAGAAAAATCCAAACTTTCATTTTGTAAAAATAATATATAAAAAAGGTCCAACACAAAAGTACTATTGAACAGGTTTCATTTGAATGGTCCGGCACCCCATAGGATTTCATCAACAGGACTAGACTCAGAAGTTAGGACTATGCAGGGTTTTCCTTATCAGGCGGTAACCGGTAAAATTTACCGCTTGAAGCAGCACTTATTACCACCTGTAACTGCTTGCCCCCGGGAAATTTTTAAGACACACAGTTTTCCTTTTACCGCTTAGCAAAAATCCCTTACCTGCTGAGCTGAAATTTAGGGAGAACCCTGACTATGTGATATAGTGTCTCCATAATTGACTCTGTGAGAGTGAAAGGGTTAAATCATGAGAGTTTGTAGCTGCTTGCAGTGCAGCTGACCAATGATGACATTAACCCAGAGCTGTCACTAAGATTTCAAGTTGCCGGGTATATGCAATTTAAATAAGGAGGGAATTCAACAGCTAGAAAGTTCTTTTGGTTTTATTTTTCTTTTGTTTCTTATGCCAAAAAGTAGCCCGGGTTCATGCTCATAGAAGTCGGGGGAAATCCCCGGCCCCTGGCCCTTAATGACAGCCTGTCATTAAGGGCCGGGGGCCTGGAATTTAATGCCCTGCATTAGCTAGCCCAAGCTGGATATACTGGTAACCTCTAAAATACATTCATGTCTCAATTTTTATTCTACTGGTAGGTTACTCGCCGATCTCCAAGCCTGACCAACTTAAGCGGTCATATCTTGAAGCTTAATTTGACTTGCATTGACCGTGCCTCAAGAAGTGTCCAAAAATGTCTAATTTTTAAAGTGAAAGGTGTTTTAAACTGTAAGTGTTAAAGGAAAGTATGAATTCTAATTATTTTAATTCTAATTTTGATTGTTTCAAGTCTTTAGCTGAAGACGTTTCTTTTTA
>JAJGOT010001445.1:0-12941 GCA_022457155.1 Cladopsammia gracilis
GTTTGACTCTAAATATTGACCAAAAACTTCAAATATTGAAGACAAGTTCCACACTTTATTTTGTAAAACAACTAGCAGCACCATAAGAAGTACTGCTCAATAGCTTTCATTTAAATGGTCACACTTTAGGAGTCATCCACAGACTCAAAAGTTAGAACCACCTTGTACAGCATAATAAACAGCACCACCGGAAAGTACTGCTTAATAGCTTTCAATTGAATGGTCAAACTTTAGGATTTCATCCACAGCCTCAAAAGTTACAACCACCTTGTACAGCATGATAATCAGCACCACAGGAAAGTACTGCTCAACAGCTCAGTTTCATTTGAATGGTCACACTGTAGGATTTCATCCACAGACTCAAAAGTTAGAACCACCTTGTACAGCATAATAAACAGTACCACAGTAAAGTGCTGCGCAGTAGCTTTCATTAGAATGGTCACGTCACACTTTAGGATTTCATCCACAGCCTCAAAAGTTAGAACGACCTTGTACAGCATAATAAACAGTACCACAGGAAAGTACTGCTCAGTAGCTTTCATTTGAATGGTCACACTTTAGGATTTCATCCGCAGACTCAAACGTTAGAACTACCTTATACAGCATAATAAACAGTACCACAGCCAGAAGTACTGCTCAATTGCTTTCATTTGAATGGTCACACTTTAGGATTTCATCTACAGACTCAAAAGTTAGAACCACCTTGTACAGCATAATAAACAGTGCCACAGAAAAGTACTGCTTTAGGAGTCATCCACAGACGCAAAAGTTAGTTCCACCTTGTGCAGCAAGATAAACAGTAGCACAGGAAAGTATTGCTCAACAGTTTTCATTTAAATGGTCACATTTTTGAGATTTCATTAACAAAGGCAAAATTTATTATACAGCATATTAAACAGCATTACGCGAAAGTACGAGCGGCGCAACATTCCAGGAGGGTCTAGATGGTGGTATCTCAATAACACCAAACACTAAAATTTCCACTGATAAAAAGGACATAAATCACAGAGTCTTTTTCTCTCGCCCACGCTCCCTTTCCCATCTTCCCTCTCTTCTATGTGATTTTTGGGCTGATTGGGTCATAAAAACCCTTGTTTGAGCTAGTTGAAGTGAAATTGCTGTAATTTTCGTTGACCACCTTTTCAAAAATTCAGCTATATATATATACATATAAAATTATTGCAGCGCAGCGAACGAAGTGAGCGGAGCAGCAGTTCATAATCCAGAAAGGCAGAAAAAATCTGGAATCGCTGTTTTTTTACCACAATCCTTTGCGAGCCATGCTGAAGATGCAATGGTTTCCTAGGAAACACTGTCCCACAACTCTTTGCGTGCGTCATGCTGATGCGTGCCTTTATTTGTGTCATTCGCTTTCCGTTAAACACATGCAAACAGTATTTTATATTGTCGGACCTCGATCGCTTCTGAAGGTGAGTATTCTTTACACTAGTTGGTATATTAGTAGGTAAGAGAGCTGAAAGCGATTAAATCAGCCATGGGCGTAACCAGGACTTTTTCACAGGTACGCACCATCACCAAATCAAGGTCCTACACTTTATTCATTTTTACTTATTTTTTCGACTTTTTCAGGTACGCACGTGCGTACGTGCGTACAGGTAGCTACGCCCCTGTCAGGATACATTTATCCAGATTTATCACAAAGTGAGAGCATGTCTTGCTTCAGAATTCACAATCTGCAGACTTTTCTAAGAATTTTCAAGAATTATTGAAAAGCTATGGTAAAGGAAATGACATTTTTGAATGTGCATTTACTTTGTAAGAAATATTTTATTAACTGTTTCTTTCTTGCTATCAATAGTTTTTGAGAAATATTTAGAAAACTCGGTTTTGGTTACTTTTGGGGGTGCCGCGCTAAATAGCGAAAAACAACTGTATTCAGTAGCGCGCGCTAAAATAGCGAATTAATGTCGCGATCACATGGCGAGTAAAATTGTCATTTTGAGAGAAAACGATGAATATTTTCGAGTTACTAAACGTAGTAATTTTTCTCGAGTCAGCAATTGCATGGTCGAAAGAAGAAACCTGATGAAGAGCAAATACATATATCGGAAATGTGACATTTTGTGTTTGCGCAATTTTTGAGCGACATTTCGTTCTATTTTAACTTTTCAAGTTTGAATTTTTTCATTTTTGAACTTTAATTTGTACTTTGCTGACGCAATTTGACGACATTAATTCTCTATTTTAGCGCGCGCTAATACAGTTGTTTAGGGCTTCCATATTTGCGAAAATACATAAGGCCAGAAGGACCGAAAATGTTTCGAGTACCGAGCAGAATTCGAGCAGAATTTAGGTGTACGAGCAGAATGAGCGATTTTCACGAGCCTTGCCGGCAGACAGGATAAGCCATTTTATGAGCAGAATTTATCCAGGCCTAATCACCTACGTGCGCAGCAATCACTATCTTTAAGATAACCTAGTATATATATATATGTAACGTTGCAATCAGAAGAGCTAGAGAAAGCTTTTGGATTAACAAATTGAAGCCCGCGATAAATAATTTACGGTAATCATGTTAAGTTCCTTGTAGTTGTGATCTTGTATTATTACCGTGACCTACTCTAAATTTACACGCGCGCGCGCACGCCTTTAACTTGTCAAGTTATCGCGCTATTTCGTCATAGTGGCTAATTAATTCGCTAGTTTGCTAATCTGCTCTACGTGTGAAATTATCAAAGCGTGAAATAAAGATTCTATAGAGCTATTGTTGGCGGCTTATGAAATTTGCTAAGTAAAACTTATTCTCGTGGCGGCATTTAGAAATGAGTTCTGTTCTTTTGTTTAATAAAGACGGTTTCTTGGCTCCAATTAAGTAGAGTTTTTCTGTGAGGCACAAGTGGCACCGCTTGCTTTTGTTGCTGTAGGCCGGGGCGGTCGCTAAAATGCTCCAGTTAATTGTAAAATTGGTGTTGTTGTCTTTGAGTGTCCAGATATGTTTTGATAGTTCCGTGCTGTTTGAATAGTTTCTGTTCCGAAAAGAAAGTTTGTGTTGCGTGTAACGTTGTTTAAAAGCTCCTTCTGTTAGTCCGATGTAATTCTTTCCGGTTGTGTCACTTTCTGTTGTTACGTTGGCGTTGTAGACGACGCTTGAGGTGAGGCAGTTGTTTTTTCTGCAGGAAAAAAAAAACGACTGCCCGCTGAAAAACAACTGCCTCACCTCAAACGTCGTCTACAACGCCAACGTAACAACAGAAAGTGACACAACCGGAAATAATTACATCGGACTAACAGAAGCAACTGTAAGGGTACATCGTAAGGAGAAAAAAGCAGCCAGTCATGGAAAATTTACAAAGCTGAGCCAGAAGCTATTTTTTTCTGATTGCGACGGTATGGACACAATACACTGGCATTGCTTTGTAATTATTTTACAGGGCAGCATTAACAGATGTAAAAGGAAATTTGTTAAAACTCACATCAGAAATTTTTTTTAATCATGTCTATCACAGGATTTACATAAGTTTATAAAGCAAAATAAACGTCTTGGTCGTTTTCTTGTGACACATCTGGAAGAAGGCCTATTCCCATTTGGAAACATTGATTCCTAAGTTTCCACTCTTTTTTAAATGAAGTATTCTCATTTTCGCCTCGTGTTCCTGTCTGGCCATGGTCAGAAACGGATCTTCACCTCTGAATTTCTTTTCCCCGGACATCTCGTACTGTATTAAGAAAGAAATTATTAATATTTATTGCTGCGAGCCCTTTGGCGAGCAGCACACTAATCGTGACAGGCTCCCTGGGTTTCATTTGACCGAGTGAGACCTGGGCGCTTTATATACGGCGCAATAGCTCGTTTTGAGGATTTCGTGGACTTTTTCGTGGACTATGATTTTGAGTGAGGATGCAGTATGTATCGTCAGCGGCAGAAATTGTAGAATTCTGCGTGGTCAGGATAGGTCTGAACATGTACAACTGTAAAACTGTAAAATCAACTGTATTAGCGCGCGCTAAAATAGCGAATTAATTTCGCGATCATATGGCGAGTAAAATTGTCATTTTAAGAGAAAACATGATTGGTTTTGAACGGCTGTATTAGCAACTGTAAAAACAACTGTATAAGCGCGCGCTAAAATTGCGAATTAATCTCGTGATCATGTGGCGAGTAAAATTAGGAGACTTTAGATCGGACGACGAGTACAAGATTGAGTACAAGTACGACTTTTAAAACTTAGTTCGCCGTACTCTAAAGAACCATTTACCACACAAATTTTATACCTAGAGTCTTCTTATCTTCTGGTTTGCAACAGGAGGGACCGATAGTTTTGGGGACGTGACTGGCTTTAAATTCAAAAGTCGTACCCGTACTCAATCTCGTACTCGTCGTCCGATCTAAAGTCCCCTATTGTCATTTTAAGAGAAAACGATGATAGGTTTTGAACAACTGTATTAGCAACTGCAAAAACATCTGTATTAGCGCGCGCTAAAATTGCGACTGAATTAATCTCGCGATCATAGTAATTTTGAGAGAAAACGATGAATGTTATCGAGTTTCTAAAAGTAGTAATTTCTCACGAGTCTGCAATTGCATGGTTGAAAGATAAAAAACCTGATAAAGAGCAACCACACAAGTCCGGAGTGCGACGCTTTGTTTTTTTTGAGCAATTTTTGAGTGACATTTTGTTGTTTTTTTAACTTGTCAAATTTGAATTTTTGCCATTTTTGAACTTTAATTAGTACTTTGCTGACGCAATTTGATGACATTAAATGCACTATTTCAGCGCACGCTAATACAGTTGGTTTTTCGCTATATAGCGCGGCACTCCTAAAGGTAACCAAAGCCGAGGTTTTGCGTTCTTGCTCGAGGTAAGCTGTTTACTTATTACGCAGAGTTATCATGCAAACACAATTTTATCATTCGCTGGAAGAAGTCATGGAAACTATCGGAAAATATGGATTACGAAATCCTTTAGCTTGCGACCGCTGACCAATGTTTTTGTTGAAGTTAATCGCCCCGTCCGGGCCTCGTTTAATTTTGCGTCAAATTTCCCACTATGTAGCACGAGGGAGGAAAGATTGCGTGACAAGCCCTAAGGATGTCTACATTGGACTATGACTATGCGGAGCTAACCCCTCCTCGTCGTATACCCGGGGGCATAAAACATTACAAGCTAAGCAATGGAAAACGACGAATTCTGTACTATTTAGTACTATATTTATATTTAACACAAATTCATGCTTATTATTAAAAAAATTCACTTACATTTTTGGGAAAATATGTACAAAAAAAAAAACAGTAATCATAACATAGCCTATTGACAATCATAAGTATTGACACTAAACTGTATTTGATGAGTAACATCGCAGCACTTCACTGGCTCTCAGCTATTTCTAGTTATATAATTACTGAGATTTATTCATAGATTGGCAGTGATGAAAAAGTCCTTCTGCTTTCAGTCACAGCCAATCAGCGACGCGAATGATAAGATTTCACTAGTGAAAAAACATCGTTCGCGGGGTCTGATTGGACGAACGATGTTTTTTCAATAGTGAAAAGTGATCGTACGGGAAACTACGTCATCCTTGGCGCGAAAACTGGGAAGCCGCCTTTTTTCAGTATGTCGGAAAGATTTGCGGACGCCGGTTTGGTTGACAATTTTATTGCAGAACAAGAAATCAAAGCCACGTTACAATAAACGCAACGAGATGTTAAACTTTTTCAAACGTTTTTAGAAACCAAGAATAAACTTACAAACGTTGAAGAATTTCTAGCAGTACAACTGAACGAATACATGTGTGAGTTCATCATTACGGTCAGAACCAAAGATGGCAAAGACTATGAGCCTTTTTTGCTCCGACGTTTATTGGCAAGCTTTGAGCGACATCTAAAGAAAACAAATACTCTGCCAGTATCATGAATGACCTCGTATTTGAGAAGACAAGAAAGTTCTTCTGTCCGAACAGAAAGAGCTGAAGAAAAATGGAAAAGGAAATAAGCCAAACGCTTCGATAGCTTTAACTAGTGATGAATTGAATACGCTCAAGGAAAAAGGCCTCCTTCGTGCAAAAATCCTGAAGCGCTTTTAAACACACTGTGGTTAAAGAACACCATGCATCTTGGACTCAGAGGCTGCAAAGGGCATAGAGATATGTGCTAGGGTGATGCTAAGTTAAAGCGTTGCCACGATGGAAGAGACCAAGGACTTTGGCGACAGTAATGATGAGTAAGCTTGACTTTAAATAACATTGCTTTGAATAATTCAAAGTAAATTAAAACTAGCTTTTATTATTTCCATTTTTTTCGATTTGTTAAAATTTTGAATCTTGAAAATGTTGAATCTTTTATAGGCTTTTGTGTGAATAAAACTCATTTTCATCGCCAGGAAATTTTGAAAATAAAATGTTGACTCTTTATGCTTTTGAGCGATTAAAACTCATTTCAGCGTCTAATTAACTATTATTCTTGGCTTTCACTTACGTCATATCAAAATTCAGAAGCATTAAAAAATAGATTTCGAATCCAAAATGTTTATGGAATTGTACAGAGTTTAAAACTACACATCTTGGCCAAATTTTGAAGCGCAAAAGCATTTCGTTCAAGAGTTATTGGCGAACGAGTATCAGATATTTTTAGTTAGAAATGTATGGAGCGGCCATCTTTGTGCCCTTGAGAGGGGCACAAAGATGACGGCCAAAAATTCAAAGTCTTAATTACACCAAAAATCACATCCAAAAATATTGTATTTGCTATAAGCTCAATTAACTCGGCTTATAAGCACTTATAATGCAAATAACTTTCAGCTGATTCAATTTTGTTTATTTTCGCGGCTTATCTGAAATAGCGTGACGCATTGCGTGACACATTTAAAACCTTTGTAAATCGGAAGCAAAACATCGCTAAAACCTCAAACTTTTTGTGAAAGATTATAACACTTATATCCGCACATGTCATGTTAGAAACAGCTTTGTTGGACGTTTTCTTTAGATTTTTTCATTTTTATGACGTCATGTGAAAGCCAAGAATAGCGCGAAAGCGCGCGTGATGTCGCCTAATACTTAGCCGACTCGGCCTACGGCCTCGTCGGCTAAAATTAGGCGATATCACGCAAGCTTACATATGTTTTACCGCGCGAAACTTGCAACATCACATGCAGTTCATGAATGAAAGTGGTGCCTTTGTCAATATTGCGTAAGCTTGAACACTATAACTGTTTTAAAATTCAACACATTGATAATAAATCACAGTTTCTAGAAAAAATTCATTGAGATATACAACCTTTTCAGTAAGTAATAAGGCTTACAACAATATTTTACCTCGCACTATTTCTTAAACAACAAGCAGCGAATGCCGAAACTTTTACCAAGCTAAAATTAATTTAGCGTACACAATCAGTTAAGAGTTTCTACGAAGAGCTTTAGTCTACGCAAAGAACGGGACAGAGTAGTGACTACAAGAATTAAAACACAGTAAAATGGCATAAGATGTTTTAGTTACAAGTGTTCGTATCTTAAAAAGTTCAATTCAGAATCAAAACAAATTGAACAAACACACGGCTACGTACCTAAACATAGCGGCGAAAAGTCGGAAAAAAACTGCAGCGTGGACAGTATGTCTTACAAAAATTCACAGCTAAAGGATACAAGAAACGGTTTAAACATCGTACCTGTAGTTGATTTGGCTTTTTAGTCCCTTCCATCAGCACCAAATTTTCAAACATCGAAGTACGAGCTGAGTCGATCAATGTTGTTTACAAACTTGCTCGTTTTTTAGCTCCTACAGCCGTATATCATATTCCAGAGGTGATTACCAAAGGAATTTTACGTGATTACCAAAGGAATTTTACGAAAATTGTGCTCCTTCATTCACTCCTTTTCGAGCGGTTAAACTTTGAACCAGTTTTCATTTAGCTAGATGTACGCCAAGAAACACTGCGACCGCGAGAACGCGAAAATTTCACGCCTTTTTTGTCCAATCATGTGAACAATATTTTTTCTCTTTTCTTTTCTTCTCTGTTTTTCTTTCTTTTCCCTTTTTTAACTAATAGTTCACGCACTTTTCCCCCCAAACACGAAATTGCAGGCAGCAGTCATTTTCACTTTCCTCTCGTTCCTTCAAAATGCGAAATTTACCGCTATCGCTGGTTATACGTCATGTAGACATAGCGTATATCGATAACTTTTTTACCATATTTGGGCAGTGTATCAGTGTGTTGAATTATCGCTTTTGTTATTATTGTTGGAAAGAAATCTCAGTACTTATAAAATAAACAAATAATTTCATGGTTGGTTCGCTTGTACGGTTTTTATTCACTTGTTGTGAAGAATCACAAACTCACTCGCTCGAAGAATCGCTCGTTCGTTTGTGATTCTTCCAACTCGTGAATAAAAATCGTACGTGTTCACCAACCATGAAGCAATCTCTCTCTCTATATACATATATTGCATTTTAATAATAAAGAAAGAAATGAAAGAAAAATACGTTACTAAATTTGTAAAGTTAGCCGATCCGATAACTGTTTCCTCTTTCTTGCGTTTTGCTGGTGTTCCGACTAACTGGCAAGAAGCCTGCGCAAGCAATCAAAGAGAAAGCCGTTTCATCCAAACCCTCTACCTCCTATTCGAGAGCAGTGGGGGAGAACGAAGAAAAGCTCCCTCCCCGAGTAAATGTGAGATATTTGTACCAGCCTGGTGAGCTGGAAGGGGGTAGTAGGCGAGCAACTGATCCAATCAGGTCTTTGAAAGTCTACAACATTGAAAGGGTTGTCACCAAACCAAACGAACCGGTCGTGTATTACCTTTACGATGGGCCCAAGCGGGGCTTCGTCCGTGAGGAGCTGATGGTTGTGCCGGATGGCACTCAGTTGCCTCCGATATCTTTATGACCATATGCCAGCGTGTGAATGCCATCGTCGGCAATCCATATCTTTGAGTCAAATAGTGAGAGCGTTTTCTTGTTTAGATGCACGCCGTAGATCTGGTGATCTTTGCTTCGAAGCATGTCCATCCCGTGTTTGTAGACTTTCTTCTCGAAGAGAGCGTCTTTGTAGTTCTGGTGTACTATTTCCTTAAGTTCTTTGTCACCACCTTCGTCGTGCCCTTTGCTTTTTTGATGGTGCGCTCTGTGTCTAGTAGGATTGAGTACATCTTCGAGCGCAAGCTCACGACCTCAGAGATTGGCACGACAGCACACTCGTCCTTCATTTTCCCGATGACCTTCTTGTTTTCTTGGCTGTGAAGGAAGTGATCCTTTGAGAAGTCGCTCGTGTCGTAGTAGTTGATGTCTTTCTCCATGTCCTTGTAGACATCCTCTGCCTTGATCTCTAGAAGCAGGGAATCTGTGTCGGTATAGAGTAGCTAGCAATTAGAGCCGTATCTCAGATCCAGGTGGAAGTAATAGAAATCGTACATGAAAGTCTTGCTTAGATCCAATACCACACATACCTGTGTAGACTGGTCTATTCAGTTTAATCTTGTCTTTGTGCATCTGGATGCCAGCAAGACTCTCTCCGAAGATTGATGCTCTTGCGAAGAGAGGGTTGGCGATTAACTTCCGGAGCTTGTCTCTCTCGTACGCTCGAACAAGCTTTACGTTAACACGATTTCTGAGGTTTTCCATCGTCTTATCGAAGACGGAGTTGTTCATGAGCTTGAAGAAGTTCTTTTCAAAGACTGATGTTGCTTTCTTTCTTAGCTACAATAGGTGTTCAGTCTGACATAGGACTCCATCCAAGCTTTCTGATTGAACCCCAGCACTTTGTGCACCTTCTTCAGCTTCATTCCAAGCTTGAGATACTGCTGGAGATTTTGGTAGTGAAGGACATAGTTGTGCTTGTCTTTCAAGGTGAGGAGTAGCTTTTCGGTCCTGTCCTTACCTAAATTCAACTCTCTCGCAAGGGATCTTTGATATGGCGACATCCACTCGCTTGGAACTTGTGACCCCTCTGGGGCAAGAGGGTAAGAGTTGTGCTTGTCGTGGAGCTCTTGTGGGTACTCCAAGTCTACCTCGAGAATATAACCTCGCTCTCTGTTTGGTGCCCACTTCATGATCTGCTCTTCGGTTGGCATAGTTCGAGTCCAACTGAAGTTACCAACGAGAAGCGGCTGGCTCATGGCCCAACCGTAGAGATTATTTCCATCGAGATAAATGATGTAGACTCTCTCTTTGTTTGAGTTGTACTCGCTGAGGTATGGATTGTTCGCCTTGCCTCAGATTGCCTAGGGAGAAAGAGATGTACTTCTCCATATTATTGGGGATGCATTTCAAAACAGAACCAACCTCTGCGATTTGCTGCATCAAATGGTGAGCATCGTAGCCTTTTGGGTTATGAAAAACAACTGGGATGATGGCGTTTTGAGGGTTGATTCTGAAGTAGCTTCTGTTGCAAGTGTTGTGGGCCGCGCCACGGAATTTACCTGTAATGTGGCAGTGGTCTCGTACTGCGTCTCTATAACTTTCGCATAATAAGGGCTCGCCACAGAAGAAACAGTCGTCTTCGATGATACCGTCAGGCTTTGGCTTTCTTGGGTGCCACTTGTCGAAAATATAGTTACCATCATCGCCTTGTGTAGTAAGTTTTAGGAGTTTAGAGTAACATCCGTTTGTACTTCTGTGTACCTTGCCGCAGTACTAGACTAGTACTCTCCTGTGGTTGGGTCGTAGAATTCTATCTCGTCTCGTACGTTGTGACGGATTAAGTCTTTGAGGCAGATGTTGCATTTGTTGGATGTGCGGAAATCCCTCCAGTCTTCCTTTGTCATTTGTAATGGAGCTATATGCTTGAGGGATTCTCTGATTTGTTTTTCCACTGCAAGAAGAGCGGTCAAAAACTCTCTTACAGAGTTCTCGCCTCTATAGAGATATGGCTTACCTGACATGCCATCCGACCTGACAACAACAAAGGAGAAGCCGCAAGGCTTGTGAACCTCGGTCGTAGTAAGGCTGCTTTGTTCCGTAGGTGGGATGCACGTGTCTATCTTCTCTATAAGGCTCTCGCAATCGGCGTATATCACAAAGGGTGCCTTTATCTGATTTTGAAAGTTCTCAAAACGAAGAAAGCGTTCGCCTTTCTTTGGCATCTCGACTGTGACTGGGCGGCCAGCGGCTCCTCTGCAATAGATGAGATGGTCTTCGAGCATTCTTTCTGATGAGAATCCTTGCAAGCATCTCACGCAGAAATGAACCTGGTTGTCTGTAGCATGTTGATAGCGAAGAAGTCTGCTTAAATTCTTGATGTAGCAGTAGTGCTCTGTTTTTGGAGGTAAGGCATTACATTGACACATGAAATTTCCTGACCTTCCATGTCCCTAACATGATAAACCACTACTTTTCCGTCTTTCCAGCCTAGAACATTGATTGCAATGTTATTCAGCTTCTCAACCTTCGGTATTTCATGCAAATGCATTGGGAAGGAATTAAAGTAAAGCCATTGTTGGATATTGACTTGGTCTATCCGAGTGTACAGCAGCGGGAAAATGTGCAGCTCTCAAAGCCCACCGTAAACAATTAGCATAATCTCTATTTTTGATGTTCACAATGGCTTGTTTTGCTTTGAGCTTTGAAGGAAGAGGGATATACGAACCGCCACTTATTGGCACATTTCTCGAAACGTCGAGAAAAACTATCGAAAGCCCGTCAACAACCTATCCAGAGCCTATTTCTACCCAAAGAGCGATTAACTCTCTTTTTCTATTTACGTCATTAAGTTTTTTCATAACTGATCCTTGATCGAAGGCGTTAATGAGTATTGGCATATCCTGCCATAAAAAGGAGTCAGTATATTCTACGCCATTATTAGTTTCGTTTCTAAGCTTAACCAACTTAGTGTAGCTAACCTTTAGTGGGCCTAAACGATCAGCAACTAAGAAGCTCAGGCTCGATTATTTTGTTAAACAAAGCCAGATCCCGCACATGATAGTTAACTGGAAGGATCATCTTGTAGCTGTGCAGCCAGTTTCGAAAACCGCGATGATTCTGCTGTATAAGAACGAGGTGTTCCATAGTAGTGTATACAAGGGGTATACAAGGGGTATACATTTCTTCAATATGTGATGCCCAACCCCAATCTCTCCAGGACGGCTCCGAGGGATGGAATTACCAGTTAAAAACAATGGTTAAAACTAATCAAACAGACAGTAGTAGGTACGGTACCCGCCACGGGACTACCAAAAATAATGGCTAACTCACCCCCACGGAAGCTTCCTGGAATAGTTGCAGCACCCCTCATATAGAGGCTTCCCCCACGGACCGACTGAAAGGAGGTTCGTGGGGGAAGCCTCTGTTTGAGCGGTGCTGCAACTATTCCAGGAAGCTTCCGTGGGGGTGAGTTAGCCCTTATTTTTGGTAGTCCCGTGCGGGTACCGTACCTACCACTCCAGCTGACCTATACTGCTCACACGAGAAAACCTCTAGTACCCAGGGCATCCACTACAATTAAAAATTTAGTTTCACTTTTGATTCTCGGAGTCCAATTCAGTGAATCCGATAATTAACTATTATAGCGCGAAAGCGCGCGTAATATCGCCTAATTCTTAGCCGACGAGGCCGTAGGCCGAGTGGGCTAAAATTAGGCGATATCACGCACGCCTGAGCGCTATAATAGTTTTATAATTCAACACATTGATAACAAAGCACAATTTGAAGAAAAAATATCGAGGCCGGTCCGTCATTTTTGCATTCTCTTGTCAAACTGCGAAATTTACCGCCATCGTTGGATATACGTCATGTAGACATAGCGTATATCGATAACTTTTTGACCATATTTGGGCAGTGTATCAATGTGTTGAATTATAATATTAATTAGATGTAAGTGTTTATTTTGAAGAAAGTTGTCTAATCAAGACAATAAAGATATACAATAAAATTATTTAGCTCAGTTTGTTTACTACTCGTGATCCTATATTTCCCTAGACTTGAACAGAACATGCAAAAATGATAGCTCAAAAAGACAGATTGAAACAAAAACACAAAACTGACATTGAATCATCGT
>JAJGOT010001446.1:0-12739 GCA_022457155.1 Cladopsammia gracilis
TTATATATATATAAAACCGAAAATGTTAGGGTCAAGAGTCCAACTCCAATGTAGCTTTGCTGGTTTATTCGCTCGACGTTTCGACCATAACGGTCTTCATCAGGAGCATCTGAGGTATATACTAACTGTTACAACATTCGAAATTTAAAAAGCTTAACGGAAAGAACACACGTCACATGCTGACGTAATAATCAGATAGGAGCTATAAAGCTAAACTTAACTAAGCCAAACAATATATTACGTAAATTTAACTAGGCTATTAATAGTAGGCTTGAATTTAGAAATCCAATAGCTTTCTCTTGCTCTTCTAATGTCTTGATTAGGATTTCTAACTTTTTCAATGACGGTTAATTTTAAATGTTTAACCCCACAGTTTTTAAAGTGTCTGACAGTGGGAATGTTCTTATGACCTGCGTTTATGTCGCTGCGATGTTGGTTTGTACGGCGATGAACGGGGTTTTTTGTTTCCCCTATATACTGATCGTCGCATTTTGTGCATTGAATCAAGTATATAACGTTGCTTGTTTGACAGGTGGTGTGTTGCGTAAGAGTGAAGGTTTCCCCTGTAGTTGTGCTTTTAACTGTTTCTGTGAATCTACCATATGTTTTACAACATGCACATCTATTGTCTACTTTACAAGGCCAAAATCCTGGATTAGTATGTTCGGCGGATGTATGTTGCTTGTGTTTATGTGAAGAGTGTATCCTAAGGTTTCTGTTGGTTTGAAAGGAGCGGCCACATATTCTGCATGAGGTTTCTGATGTGTTTGGCGTGTCACTGCTAATGGTGGAATGGCTTGCTTGTTCACTAGGGTCGCATGGTGGTAATCTTTTGTTCGTTAGCATCTCTGACAGGTTTCTTCCTCTACGGTAGGTTGAAAAAGTTAGAAATCCTAATCAAGACATTAGAAGAGCAAGAGAAAGCTATTGGATTTCTAAATTCAAGCCTACTATTAATAGCCTAGTTAAATTTACGTAATATATTGTTTGGCTTAGTTAAGTTTAGCTTTATAGCTCCTATCTGATTATTACGTCAGCATGTGACGTGTGTTCTTTCCGTTAAGCTTTTTAAATTTCGAATGTTGTAACAGTTAGTATATACCTCAGATGCTCCTGATGAAGACCGTTATGGTCGAAACGTCGAGCGAATAAACCAGCAAAGCTACATTGGAGTTGGACTCTTGACCCTAACATTTTCGGTTTTATTTACGATTATTTCAAGTGTCCACGATCGCTTTAGTGATCCTCCAGCAAGCATTTAACGTTGGTTAAGGATTTGCATTGTTTGCGAGACCCCTCACAAGTTCTACGTTTATATATATATATATATATATATATATATATATATATATATATATATATATATATATATATATATATATATATATATATATATATATATATATACCGTATTATGGTTTGGAAGGCGTCAAGGCATTGTAGCGAAAGTGGAATGGAAGAGTATAGCCAGCTACACACTTGGCATTTTTTATACCCTTGTCACTTTGAATGGAGAAAATCGCCAGTGATTTTCGCGAGCGATCCTGATCGTAATAGAAAACATCGATATATATGGCATGCTAAATACCAGCGAATAAAAATCGCTGGTAATTCGCATAGTCTTCTGTTCCCGCGGTTGAAATCGCGAATCATGAACGTTCTCATTCAATCAATCGAAATTCACGATTTCATAACGCAAATATTATAGTCGAACGCTATTAAGCGGCCACCTATTAAGCGGCCACCCCCTTTTAAGCGGCCAGCTATCAAAAACCGAATTTTTTATCAGTACAATACCGTAAATAAAACCCCTATTAAGCGACCGCGGCCACCTTTTGGCGGTAACGATGAGGGTTTTCCTATTGTTTTTTTTTATCCTTATTAAGCGGCCACTGAATATTTAATACACCTAGTCTGGCCTTGTTTTGAACAACCTGATGTGCATATCGGCCCTTTATTTTGTTGTTGCGATTTTTAAAGGATACAGTATTTTGGTGACAAAAATCAGTGAAACTTTGAATTTGCGAATGCATCACGTAACAGGCGGACTTGATGAATACAGCTTCGTTTACGATTTTTGTCTGTCGAATTCGCAACCTAAAGATGCTGTTTTGCTCTACAATCCTCGTGCAGCTGGTATCGCAACTTCACGCACTTGCAACATTTTGCGGAAGTGGTGGCGAGATAAGTTGTATTTAAGATAGCAGTATGTAATTAATGTGCAGGGGAAACAGTCGTTTCGTAAGTGTTATTCTCCTCGGTGGTCCCAAAAATATTGGTATAGTATTGATTGTGGGTTTAGCCGTAATGGGGCTTTGAGTGTTAAAATTAAATTAAACATTTAAAAAAAAGTTTGAATTGGCAAACTTGAAGAACAGGGTCAGGGAGATTAAGTGTCATTTCATAAAGCAAAAAATGTTATTGAATTAACAGAAACGAAAATATAGTTGGAAAATGTTTGTGATAAATTATATATTACCACAAAATGTACCGAAACTGTCCATTTTCAAGTTACCACATCTTTGTTTCCAAAATGGGTTAGTACAGATTTATGATTTGTTCCTCTTACACGAATTGGTTGATTTCTTTCTCTTGGTGTTTTAGTGATATTTTGTAAATATGTTAAAATATTGTAGCATAGTTAAAACCAAAAAAGGTCACAATCTCCCTGACACTGCTCCTTTAATCTCATGTAAAATATTTTCACGAGCCACGTGAATCACACAACGCGTACCTCCGTTTTCCGTGGTATACTGAAGTCACTAGTAGTGGGGATGTTCGTCTTTGAATGAGATGCTAGTCAATTCCATTATTATATTTTCGGTATCATTTATACAGCTCGGCGTGTAAGGAACTTAAACAACAAGGCGACAGACGCCAGAATCAAGTCGCGGTTTGAACTCAGATCAATAGTCCGACGCGCTAACCGCTTGACCACCGCGCCTCCACATATTGAAAATCGATTGCATGTTGGCGTGAACCGGGATTTTTAATCATGAAACTGGGCCTATGGCTGTTTTAATTGACTGCATTCTTTCGTTCAAATAACGACGAAAAAGAATTATTCTCTTCCCAAAATCGAAGTTTTTGACGAAGAAACAACTTTATACCGTACATTTCCTTCTAGCGACATGCAATGTTTGTCCCCTGGCTATCCCAGAAACCGATTACTAGTAACTCATTCATTTCAAAAAAGTAACGTGTAACTTGTATCGCACCTGCACGCACTTGCAACATTTTGCGGACGTGGTGGCGACATAAGTTGAACTTATCATAGCAGCGTGTTTAGTTATAAGCGTTCAGGGGAAACAGTCGTTTCGTAAGTGAGTTTTATTCTCCACGGTGGTCTTAAAAATATTGGTATAGTATTAATTGTGGGTTAGCCGTAATCGGTCTTTGAGTGACAAAATTTAACCAAACATTTAAAAAGAATTGTAAATTGGCAAAATTAATGAGGCAGTGCCACGGAGATTTGTTTCATTTCGTAAACCAAGAATTGTTTTTCAATTAATAGAAACGGAAAATAATTTATATTTTGTAATCAATTGCCACAAAATGTACAAAAACTGTCAATGACGGACTGGGTCTGAATGAATTGCAACTTCAAAAAAGTTAGCGAAACTTTTTTCAAGTTCCCACATCTTCACCTCCAAAATGGACTAGTACAGCCTATGATTTGTTCCTCTTTCACGAATTATTTGATTCCTTTCTATTGGTGTTTTACTTATTAGTAAATACATTACTTACAGTCGATATAGCCTGGGGAGGTGATCAAAAACCCCTTCATGCAAGACCTTCAGCTGGTTGTTATTCAAGTACCTGATAACAAATAATCATAAAATGATGGATAAAATCAATCTACTAGGTAATTTCATTGCATAATTTGCTAAAGAAAATAAGGGCCTGTTCATGTGTTCATTGCATTTGTCATGATTCAGGTGTGAAATTCAGACTAGTATTTGGGGATCAAGTAGCTTAGGAGGAAACGTATTGACTGGAACTTTAACATTAGTTAAAGTAATTGACATTCAGGATCTCGCTTGACGTGGGAATAACGTCATGATTCCCGACATCGTCATGCTCAAAAAATAAATAATTTAAAAAAAACTTGAGATATGTTTTAAGTATAAGGAAACTGAGAGACACAATTTCTACTACAAATAAACACGACACTGTCATTAAAACAGGGATAACAATCAAGCATAACGTCCTCGTGTTTCTCTTTATTGATGTTACTCTGAAAACTCATATCTTGAATAATGACTAAGACATAATACTAAATATAAACAAAAGCTGAGAGAAACAATTATATATTTTTTTATGAATAAACAATTTCTGAAATAAAAAAGACTCATATGATAACCAATACAACTACTGATGTTTTTGACGTAGAAAATCAAAGTAATTATGTTGTCCTCCTCTTCTTTCAACGGAAACAGATGCGCATTGAAAACACTCTTATTTAAGAGAAAGGACTACTGTATCCAATGCAGTTACAGGGATGTGCAAATGGAATACAGCCAATTTCCGCCTTGTGGACACTCGCTATTACGGACAGGAATTAATGTTTGCAAATAAGATTAACAGAAAATAACTGCAACTACTACGTCTCTATATTACGGGCGTTAGAAGATTACAGCTAGTAATTTCAACATGAAAGTGGGTGCTGGCTTCAGACTTTCATGAAGGAAATACTTGTTTTACGATTTGAAATGAACGGAATAATTCGGGTGAGTGGTTAAATAGGTCGCACAGAGGGGAGGGTTGTTGTAATTGTGGGGTGACTTAATTTTTTCCGTTTTCCCCCTTTATAATGCCGAAGTTTTCTGACAGTTTAACCATAACTTTTTTAACAGAAATGTTTATTTGTAAAACTTCAATTAATTACAAGGTGTTCTGTTTAATTGAAGTTTTTAAATAATTTCTAGCAACTGCTAGCAGCTGAAAGTCCTTCATTTTAAATATTTCAACTCATATTAAGAAATTCGAACTATAACTGTAATTTGAACAACCATAGTGAAAATTGGCTTTTTTCTAACGAACAATAACTAACTTTAAAGAAATAAAAATTCTGTCATTCAAGCTTTGTTCTAATCATTTACAGCAACTGTTTGTGGCTACGTCTTTCAATTAAAATCTCTCAAGTCATACAAAAATATTAATTATTTCTAGCAACTGCTATTGGCTTGAAGTCTTTCAATTAAAACCTCTCAAGTCATACAAAAATATTAATTATTTCTAGCAACTTCTATTGGCTTAAAGTCTTTCAATTAAAACCTCTCAAGTCAAACAAAAATATTAATAATTTCTAGCAACTGCTATTGGCTTAAAGTCTTTCAATTAAAACCTCTCAAGTCATACAAAAATATTAATTATTTCTAGCAACTGCTATTGGCTTAAAGTCTTTCAATTAAAACCGCTCAAGTCATACAAAAATATTAATTATTTCTACCAACTGGGCAATCAAAATATTGAAGTCATATTAAGAAATATCACTTGAACAATGAAATGGAAAATTGGCTTTTGTCTAATGAACAATAACTAATTAACAGAAATAAAAATTATCTCAGAAAAGCTGTGTTGTAATCTCTTCTAGTATCTGTTTGTGGCTAAAATTATTTCATTCAAAATCTTCCAAGTCATACTAAGATTCTTAGAAATATGGATTATAATATTATTCATGAACTGTAACGCTAACAACAAAAAGGAAAATTGGTTTTTGTCTAACCAACAAAAATTAGTTAATTAATTATTTCATAAAGGGTACATTGCAATAACCGAGGGTGGACGTCACTTCCAGCACTGACTGTACGCATCTATTTTCCCTTTGTTCTCGGAACACATAGCAGTATAGTCAAGATAATTAACGATACGTGTTTGAGTTGTGCGGCAAGGTCATAAATAGCGTTCCTATCAGTCTAACGAAATTGGATGATCTTGGGCTTCTCCAACTATCAATTTTTTCAAGCGATTTTCTCTCTTTGTGTTCATCTTTACTACAATTAATACAGACATGTCAGATCCTATAATAATATTTTATCAAATCGCACAGAACATTAGTAAACTCCGTTAAAGTATGTTGTGTCCGCGATCTGTAATATCTTTTTACGTCCGTGATGCTCATGCATTATTGATGTTCACGAGAACTGCCGAAGTACAAGTGCACTGTTGACGGACATGAGCACATGAAGTGCAGTGTACTTCGACGATGACTTGCTCCACTCCTGTAAAATATGTTGACGTCAGCAGTGCACGTGAAAAGCTCGCAACCCATCCATTGGGTTGCTATCCAATATGTTCCGGTCCTAAATGCTAAAACATTGGGCCGGCACGTGACCCGAATAAGGCAAGAAAGGCAAACACATTCAAGGTGTGACCAACTGCGTTTTGAAGATAGGTCGAGAGAAGGTGTGTGCAAAAATAACAGTTAAAAAAATCTGCCCTCGTATACAAATCCTGTACAGCCACAATAAAAGCTGGTTTATATTTTTCTTTTTTCAGAACGAAGACATGGAAAATCCGGGTAAAGAAAATGATTTGGTAACTAAACAAGTTGAAAGCTACTAAAACTTTGAAAACCTAAACTTTGTTCACAGCCGTAGAGTAAGTTGTTTATCTTAAAAAAAAAAAAAGATTCATAAGTAAAATGCGGTTCGCATGAACTAAACGGCTTTGAATAAAAGCTGCCGTACGTATCCCGGCTACAAACTAATTAAACAGATAACTTCTGATCTTCCCTACCCTCCCACAACAACAATATGAGCTGAATTACACAAAATGGTCGCAATAACAGTGTTTGTATCGACTGGACGGATTATGATCCAGGGAAAAATGTACGAAGAATGGTGTGTCAATGAATTTCCCGTACTCTTAGATATTGTGAATACAATCGAACCACTGCCTATCATCGAAGACAAATCAATCTTCACATCCTCGCTACCACAATTTTTTAGGAACTTTGTGCAGTTTGTCCCGGATAACGATACTCTTTCTTATGAGAAATCTTATGAGAAATCTTCCAACGCTGAAATTTCTTCAAAGATATCGACGGAAACATCTCACACTGAGCTCCTCTCACCCACACTCACACCAAGCCGTCTCAAACAAATTTCCACTTTGCGAGATACCTTGGGCCAGTTGGAGGCCGAATTTACTCAGTATAAACTGATTAGTGTTGGTGATATTCAACAATTAAAGGACAAATTGGTCCAACAAGACAATCTATTAAAAGTACAAAACAAAAAAATCGAAGACCTCTCCATTGATCTGTCATCTCAAGCTGAATCATTTAATGACTTGTTACAACAACATTCAGCACAAATGAAGAAACTACAAGACGAAAATCGTTTACTTCACAAGAAAAACGCAAAACTGTTAGAAACAAATGCGGCCTCACAGGCAAAACATCGTCAGCTCGAGACTGACGTCGATTTTCTTAAAGATCAAATAGCAGTCTTGTGGCAGAAATCAGCAGGAGCACCCAATCCAGTTCCTGATGCGGTCGACAAGAAATTATCTTCTAATTCCGAAGAACCAATTCAAGACGGGCTCCCACCTAAATTAGCAATTGCGGATCAGGATCTACTTCTTGTAGATTTGCCCACACAAAACCGTTTTTCTCCATTGCAAGAAGAAACCCGGGAAGAAACCTCAGTGTCACACAAGGATAATTCACTTCCGCCGCTTTTTTCTGAACGTCACGTAGCAAATGTTCCTGATGACAAGTCAATCCCAGTTACTCCCTTGCGTGATGGTCAAAATAACAACGTTAACAACACGAACACGTCCCCACACACTCGAAGTAGAACAACTGAATTTCGTGAAAACGCTCCTGATTCCAACCCTCGCAACTTGATTTCTGGCAATGGCACTACAACAACAAACACAGCAGTTTTCTTGTGCGACTCAAACGGAAAATTTCTCAATACGAAAAAGATGTTCCCTTCAACACTTACCATGCAATACTTCCAGTGTCCAAAGATTGAAAACGCAAGGACCCTGCTACAGAATGAAATCCACGATCCCCCTCAACTCATTGTTATACACACCGGAACAAATGACTTGGGAACGAGAACCTCAGCGGATGTTTTGATATCTGATCTTACGGTTTTGATCACAGAAGCTTCCACTAAATTTCCCACCAGTAAAATTATCTACTCTACTCTACTTCCACGAGCAGACATTCCAATCCCAATCATTACTAAAATTAATGAGCAGTTAACTGTTGAATGCTCCAGGTTACCAAATGTACATCTCGTTACTCATGACAATGTTTTTGCAAAGGGTCCTGACGTCTTGCATGATAGTAAACACATCCGAAAGCGTCATATTGGATTATTTGCTGCTAATTTGGTAGAAGTGATTCGGGGTAGAATGAAACTAGCACGACTCCCCCATAACCAAACAAGATCACCGCGTCGTCAGCAATCTGAATCAACTCCCGCAGGAAGATATGCACCCTATAACGGCGCAGTCCAGGGCATTCCCGCTGAAGTCTTTCATCAAGCACCATACCGCCAACAGTCTGAATCAACTCCTGTAGGAGGATATGCATCCTATAGCAGTGCAGTCCAGGGCGTTCCCGCTGAAGTTTTTCATCAAGCACCATACACCCAGCAGTCCCAACAACAAGTTAATCAGCCATCCACCTCCCGCTTGTATGGGCCTGATTCATCCAACAATTCAGCTGGTCAAAGTAAAGACACAACTGTAGAAATTCCAAAGGAACTAATATCCTTTTTAAGATTTGTTAAATCATTTATTTAGCACTAAATTATCTCCCAGAATGCGAATAGAAAACAAATAGATAGATCTGCAAAGATGACGAATTGCTTGTTTCACGCAAGAAAATTGTCTTTCCTTGCTTGGAATATAAATGGACTATCATCGAAATCCCTTGGGGCCAAATGGCAGAACATAGATTTTTTAAATATGATTAATAATTTTGATTTTATAATTCTCTCCGAGACTTGGAAATGTACGGATGTCCAAATATCAGGATATAGATCAGTGATTCAAAATGCTACTGAATCGAAAAAAGGTGGCCGTAACTCCGGCGGAATAGTTTTACTTTACAAAAATGTATTCCATGATTGGATCTCAATTGTGAAAAAGTCCCATAATTTTGTATGGTTCAAAATAAGCAAACATTATGCCAAAACCGATAAAGACATATACACATGTGGTCTATACATTCCTCCATACAACTCGCAGTATTTTAACGATGAATTGTTTGAAGAACTTGAAAAGGACATTGAACTTTTTTCCACTCATGGATCAATACTCCTCATGGGTGACTTCAATTCTAGAACGGGGAAATATGCGGATAATATTTGTCAAGAAGGGCTGAACGTTATTCCAAATGATCGATCTGAATTCTCGTTACTCCCTACTCAGCGAAATAGTTTTGACAACGAAGTTAACAATCATGGTAAAAGGCTCCTTGATATTTGTAAAAGTGCCGATCTCAGAATCTTAAATGGCAGAGTTAGCGGCGATTCTCTAGGGAGAGCTACCTTTCATGGGAGAAATGGTATAAGTGTTATTGATTACGCAATTTGTGATCAAGATCTATTTTTAAATGTTTCAAATTTCATAGTAAAACAGCCCACTCCTTTATCAGATCATAGTCCTATCATAACTTGGCTAAATATTAATACAGACAATTCTGGTATTCTTAAAGGATCACAAAATAATTGTTCAAGACGTGTAACAAAACAGTTTGTTTGGGAAAATGATTCTACACAGAAATTCAAAGATGTTTTGCGTTCTCCAATTCTCCAAACACTAATACAAGAGTATATAGACGAGGGAACACAAATTCACGATGTTAACACTTCTCTTGAAAAAGTAGAAAATATTCTTACTACAACTGCTAGACAATGTTTAAAGATTAAAACCACAAAAAAGCATAAGCGTATCAAGTCATCATCAAACAAAAAATGGTTTGACCGGGAATGTCGATTAAAAAGACATGAATTGAGGAAAATGGCGAACCAAAAACATAGAGATCCGTTGAACCCCATTTTACGTGAGAAATACCATGTCATTTTAATGCAATACAAAAGATTATTGAACTCTAAAAAGAACGAATACTACAATAGCAAGCTTCATAGATTGGAGGAAACTATTGAAAACTCAGATGCGACAAATTTTTGGAAATGTCTAAAATCAATGGATGACACCATTAATGCGGAAGATATTCCTTTAGTGTCGGAAGAAAATTGGCTGCAACACTTTCAATCTCTTCACTATAATGAACCGCTTAATCCCACCCAGCAGATAATCCATGATGAACTAAAAGTAGAAGAAGATCGTAAACAACAATTTCGTCCGTTAGATTACTTGATTACCGAAAATGAAATACGAAAAGCTGCCAAAAAGTTAAAGAACAACAAATCTTCTTATTCAGATAAAATTAGAAATGAAATGATCAAAGCTGGTCTCAATGACCTAATGCCTGTTTACTACAAATTGTTTAATGCAGTTCTAAGTTCAGGTACCATGCCCCAGACATGGTGTGGTGGTCTCATTACACCAATTTATAAATCAGGCGGAAGAAGCGATCCGTCAAACTACCGTGGTATCTGTGTTTCAAGCTGTCTGGGAAAACTATTTTGTTCCATTTTAAACCAAAGGCTTCTCGAATATGTTGCCTCAAATAATATACTTCACAAATCACAGATTGGCTTCTTGCCAAATAATCGTACAGCAGACCATGTCTTTACACTTCGAACCTTGATAGACAAATACATTCATAATCACAATGAAAAAATTTATGCTTGTTTTATAGATTTTAAAAAAGCTTTTGACTCAGTTTGGCACAATGGGCTCTTGAATAAGTTATTGCAAATTAATGTGGGAGGCTGCTTTTACAATTTAATTAAAAGCCTTTATTCCAAGTCTTCTTGTTCAATAAAAATTGGCCAAAGCCAAACACGACCCTTTCAATACGCGAGGGGTGTACGACAAGGTTGTATTTTAAGTCCACTACTTTTCAACCTTTACATTAACGATTTACCTTTTTCATTTGAAAATATCCTGTCTGATCCTTTTGTTTTACCAAACGGCACAAAATTAAATTCTCTTTTATATGCGGACGATTTAATCATTTTATCACGTTCTAAAACAGGTCTACAAAATTGTCTTAATGCATTATCGTCATACTGCAACACGTGGATGTTAAGCATAAATCCAAAAAAAACCAAGATTATGGTTTTCCAAAAACGCCCAAGAAAATGTTCTGAATATAGATTTTATATGAATAATCAAATTATTGATGTTGTACAAGATTATACTTATTTAGGAACTAAAATTTCCTCTTCAGGAAATTTTAAAGTCTCACTTGATCATCTAAAAGAGAAAGCACTTCACGCTCTTTTCAGTCTGAGGCGACACACAGATTTTAGTAAGCTAAATCCGTCCCTTGCCTGTAAAATTTTTGATACAATGATATCCCCAATTTTGCTCTATAATAGTGAAATTTGGGGTGGATATACCAAATCTGATTTTAAGGCTTGGGATAGCTCACAAATTGAAAGAACGCATCTTCAGTTTTGTAAACGCTACCTTCAAGTGAGTAATAAGGCTTCTAATATTGCGTGCAGAGCTGAACTTGGTCGATTTCCTCTAAATATTGCCATTAATCTAAGAATCCTCAACTACTTGTTATACCTTCAAAATAAACCCCAAGACTCTTTTGTTAAACAATCTTTCTTAATATCATTAGATCTTCACTCGAATGGTAAAATTAGCTTTCACTCTAATCTTATGAAGATATCCGAATACTTTAATTTCAGAAATTTTAACCTCGATTTATTAAACACCGCTGAAGTCAAACACTGTACAAATTTAATGAAACAGAAATATATTTCTTATTGGCAACATATACTTCAGCATTCTCAAAAACTAGAATTTTATAAGACCTTCAAGAACGAATACACCCCCTCAAATTATCTAGGCCTGACTAGACGAGCATCTGATAGGAGGACATTAACTAAATTACGTATAAGTAATCATAAACTTATGATCGAACTGGGCAGATACAACAAAATTCCAAGAGACAAAAGGCTTTGCCCAGTTTGTGGTTCAAATGAAATCGAAGACGAAATCCATTTTCTTTTCTATTGCTCAAAATACGCAACAATAAGAGATAATTTTTACAATAAAATACAGACTTTTATACCAAATATTAGCCATTTACCTGTAACTGAATTGATCATAGAATTAATGAATTCTTCCATTTACTTTCTAAATATGCAATTAATTAAATTTATTTCATCTTGTTTTGATTCTCGAGATAAAATTGTCACCAATGTAATTTAATTATTCATTTTTGTTTTTCTTTCTTTTTGTTAGTTAGTTGTAAGCTTTTGCAATATTGTAAAATCTACAGTCATGCAAATAAAGCTAAATGTTGTTGTTGTTGTTGTTACACGTGGCGTGAATAGAAAGAAAAATAAGAAAATTTAATGCATCAAACACCTAATATAATGTTTATTTTTTTGTATATAGAATCGGTAACATCGACAATCAAACTGTGTTCAATATTCCAGCTACGAAACTAAACATATAGTTTTAGCACAGATCCGATATTTCCCGGTGACTTGACATTGAGGGGAGAAGGAAAGGAATTGCTAAAAGAACCGGACTATTCGCATTACGCCCGCCGATTTCCTGGTAATCAAATTATGTCAACTGCCACTACGACTACCAATCAGAAACTGGCGCACGCTTTTAC